>PVJN01053404.1:0-13748 GCA_004026805.1 Lasiurus borealis | reverse complement strand
CGGGTGCCTCTGGCTTGTAACAGCTAGAAAATAAGAGGGAAAAGGCAGGGGGGCAGGTGCGGGGTGGTCAGAACACCAGGAAAGGGATGTGAGTGGGGAGGCGGTGAGGAGGGTGACGGCGGGGAGGAGGGCAGGAGGAGGACAGAAAGGAGATTGAAATGGAGGGAGGGGTGGGGAGAGAGGGGGAGAGAAAGAGGTAGGTGAGTCACGGGGTCCCTTCTGGGAGGAGGGAGGAGGAGGCTGAGGCCCAGAGAAGGTGGGTTCAGACAGAGCCCGGGAGGAGGGGAGGAGGAGGGAGGGGGCCCAGCTCCCCTGTCTGGGAGCCCCACACCCCATCCTGGGCTGGTGGCGGCTGCCTACCGAGGAGGCCGGTTTCTGCCAAGACTCGGGCCGGGGGGTCAAGGCCGGGCAAGGCAGGCAGGTCAGAGAGCAGTCCTCCGTCCCCGCGTCAGAGAAACGCGCCTGGCCCCGGGTGCCCGGGCAGGCAGGCGAGACGGAGGGGGCTTTGCCTGCCGCACGCCGATCCCCGCAGCCGGCTCTGGCTGACGACTCAGAGCCGAGGGAACCCCAGTGGCCTGTCCTTCCCTCCCCGCAGAGACGGGGAACCCAGGCCCCGAGGCTGAGAGGCAGGAGCTCCTGGGCAGAGGGAGGCCAGGCATCTGGCTTGCATGCCCCCCACTCCTGTTCAGCCTGCTCTGGCGCTGGCGGGCAGAGGGCTCAGGGTCCGCCCCTAGCCTCCTCCTCCTCTCACAGCCTCATGTCAAAGGCCAAGGTCAGCTGAGAGACTTTGGTGCGGGAGAGAAATCGGCCAGAAGTCTGGCCCCAGTCCAGGGAACAAGATCTGAGCACCCTCCTGGCTTCTGCCCGCCCTCCAGCTCCACCAAGCTACAAACCGAGGGGTGGCGCTCGGCGGGCTGGGCGAGGGGCTGAGGCCCTCCCTGCACGCGCAGCCTCGGGTCTGAGGGGTGCAGACAGGAACCTGCAAGGAGGAAATGTGAGGAGGAGGAGGCGGCGAGGAGGTGAGGCACAGGGGGCCGGGGGGCCCAGCCTCAGAGGTGCCCGGTGGTGGCGTTGGCATGCCCAGAGGAGGCTCGGCTGCCCGCCTCCCCCCCAGGCCAGGAGGTAGGAGCTGCCAGGAGGGAGGCAGGAGGCGGCAGGCAGGATGCTCGGAGAGGCAAGGCCGGGGCGCCTGGGTGGAGGGCGCGGGGGGCTGGGGCCAGGGCGGCTCCGGGATGGAGGCGTGAGCAGGCGGAGAGGAAACCGGGACAGGGGCAGAGAGGGAAGAGGCAGGGTGCAGAGATCCAGGAGGAAGAAGAGGTGGATGAAGATGAGGCAGGACCTCCAGCGGGGAGCGGGGGAGGAGGAGGAGGAGGAGGAGAAGGCGGTGGTGGGAGGGAGAAAAGGTTAGCGAGATCCTGAGATGACTGGGCTGCAAAGAGAAAGTGAGAGAAGGGATGGTTATGCAGGTGAGGAGGTGCCAGGCAGGCGGGCTGAGCTAACCCTGGCGGCCCGCCCCCCCCGCCCCGGCAGCCCTCGGCCCCCCCAGTTCTGCGCTGGCTCCGGCGGGGGAGCAGGCGGGAGGCTCCGGCTGGTGTGAGCAAATCATTCTCCTCGGGGGTTGGCTGCACCTTTCTCCTGTGTATCTGCCTCCACCTGCACCTGTTCCACCTCCACCTCCTCCTCCTCCTGCTGCTGCTCCTCCTCCAGCTGCTCCTCCGCGCTCTGTGGACCAGCCGGCGGACCCAGGGAAGAAAGAGTGGAGAACTAGCAACTAGCGAGGGGCCCCGGCTCAGGGCGGGAGGGGGGCTAGATGGGCCGGGAGAGGGGAGGGGCTGCAGCCAAGAAGCTGGGCCTTTGGCCGGGCCCCCGGGGAGAAACCAGCTCGGGAGGGGCCAGCCTGGCTGCTGGCACAGGGCGCAGGCGGGGCGGGGGGAGGAGGAGGCTGGAGAGGGTGTGCGACTGGATGGCGGTGTGGCTGGGGTGTCCCTGAGGGACGCCTGGGAAGGCTTCCTTGTAGGAGGGCCGACCCCTGAGCTGAAATGAGGCCGGCGAAGACCCGGCGCGGATACCACCCAGGGGCGGGAGCGGGAGGCTCACCACGCACCCCTGCAGGGCAGTGCCAGCCACTGGCCGGAGCGGGATTGGGGCGGGCGGGGGGCGGGGAAGGGGGCCAAGGGAGGTCCCAGGCCAGGGAAGGCAGACAGACAGACAGGAAGCCAGAGCTCGTACGTCTCCAAAGCGCAGGGGCAGACCCCAGAGGGAATGGCCTCCCTTCCTCCCCGCCTGGCTTGCTGCCTGTCCCGCTGGCCCCTGGGAAGGCGCCTGAGGCTTGTGACCAGCGAGCGGTGGGTCCCGGGTGGCAGCTGAGGCGGCGGCCTCAGAGGCCGGCCGGGGTGGGAACACGGGAGCCTGGGAAAGGGTCACGGCTCGGAGATGGGGCTTCTCCGCCCCGGCCCAGGCCAGCTGGGGACACTGGCCCGCCCCCCCTCCCCCAGGAATAAATGGGCCATAGGATCCCAGAAGCTCTAAGCCTGACGGCACCGCAGAGAGGACGTGCCCTACCCCCCTCAATTCTCAGACAACTCGAAGAAGGTGCGCTTGTCCCAGGACACATGGAGCGAGGCGCACCGCCCCCTGGTGGCCACCCTTCAAGGGACATCTACGTCCCTCTGGGGACGGCCCCCTCTCCCTGCTCCCCAGCCTGGGCCTGGGTGACCAGCATGAGCAGACAGGACCGGGGGCGGCATGGGATGGATGGCGCTGACCATGAGGCGGGTGATGCGTGTGCGGCGGGAGGGAGAAAGAAGAAGCGGCCACATGGAGGTCGGGGGGGAGGAGAGGGAGGGGCAGGGAGGAAAGCGGGGAGGCGGGGCTCACCTTGGTTTTGCGGCTGGACTCGGAGCTCAGCCCGTGGGGGGAGCTGTGGAGCTCCTTGGACACCACGCACAGGAACTCGGCCTGGTCCTCGCCGCTGTAGTTATAGGAGGAGCCGATGTTCACCAGCTACGGGGGGAGGGGGCACAGGGAGAGAGACCATCAGTCCAGCTGGGGGCAGTGCGTAGGGAGGAGGTGGGCACCGGCACTTGTCAAGATACCCACGTGATCCCGAAACTGGTGTGGCTCAGTGGAAAGAGCGTCGGCCTGCGGACTGAAAGGTCCCAGGTTCGATTCCGGTCGGGGGCATGTACCTTGGTTGCAGGCGCATCCCCAGTAGGGGGTGTGCAAGAGGCAGCTGATGGATGTCTCCCTCTCATCAATGTTTCTAACTCTCTATTTCTCTCCCTTCCTCTCTGTAAAAAAATCAATAAAATATATTTTTTTTAAAAAAAGATGCCCATGTGATGCCGAAACCTGTTTGGCTCAATGGATAGAGTGTCGGTTTGCGGACTGAAAGGTCCCAGGTTCGATTCCTGTCAAGGGCACGTACCTTGGTTGCAGGCGCATCCCCAATAGGGGAAGTGAAGGAGGCAGCTGATGGATGTCTCTCTCTCATCGATGTTTCTCATTCTCTGTCCCTCTCCCTTCCTCTCTGTAAAAAAAATCAATAAAATATATTAAAAAAAAAAAAAGATGCCCGCGTGCACCCTGGCCAGTTTGCTCAGTGGTTAGCGGACTGGAGGGTGTTGGGTTCAATTCCAAGTCAAGGGCAAGCACCTCAGTTGCAGGTTCAACCCCCAGCCCCTGGTTGGGGCGCCTGCGGAAGGCAACCAATGGATATGTCTCTTTCACATCCAAGTTTCTCTCTCTTTTCTCCCTCCCCCTCCAACACTCTCTAACAAGCAATGAAATAAATACCCTCTGGTGAGGATTAAAACAAACAAACAATTTGTGTCTGATCTGGCTGTTCTGCTCTGATGCACCCCTGGTTTCCAGCCCCTCCCCTCCCCTCTGCGCCCCGGTGTGCTCTCAGACCAGCCTCCCTGCCAGCGGGGCCTGTCCCTGGACGAAGGCGGTGGCAGCATGCTGCTCCACCCCCGGCCCCACCCTGGCCCGGCCCAGCCCAGACCCAGCAGGCCACTTCCTAAAAGCGGGCCAGGAATGGGCAGGCTGCCCTTCTGTACCAGCTGAGGCTGACGCAGCCCTGGGAACAGGGGGGGGTGGGGGGGAAGGGAGCCCCATAGACTCTTCTGATCACTCTCGGAAGCAGCGGTAGGACAGGCGGCCCTGTGCTCAGGCCAGACAGGTCGCCCCTGGCCTCTGGCTCAGCCTCCGAGCACCCAGCTCGAGTCCACCCTGCACGAGGGACTGGATCAGCGGTCCCTCTCACCTCACGACAGCACTAGTCACAGTTAGGAAACTGAGGCACAGGGTGGGGAGGCCACTGGCCCAGTCACACCATCTGTCCCCCGGCTATGAATCAGGCCTCTGGCTCCTGGAGGGGGCTCCTTCCGCCACCCGGCCCGGCCCGGCCACCCCAGGGAGCCCAGCCTTCTCCCTGCAGCGACCTCCCCCGGGGAGCGGGCGTGCGGGTGTGGACGCAGGGCTGGCCAAACCCTCTCCTTCTCCAAGGGTCAACCTGACCTCGGGCTAGCGCTGGCTCTGTTCCTCTGGAACCTGAGACGGCGGGGCTTCTGCTTTAGGACTGGCCAGCACCACTGGGATGGCGAGCCGGCCCCTGGCCCGGGAGGGACTAGCGGTTACTCTGAATTCCTTGGGCGCAGATGACTGTGACGGGCACGTCGCTGGCTGGGACCCCGGCAGCTGTGCATGGCCTTGACCGGAGGTGTTAGCCCCGGGTGAGCTCTGCTCACCTACGTGGACCTCAACTCCGGTGCCTGAGCTGCCACTTGGGGGCCAGAGGCTCGCTAACACTGCTGTGGAGACTAGCCCCCCCTCCATCCCCCCAGTGCTGTGAGCTCAGAGGATGCCCAGAAATGCCCGCAGCAGGTGGGGCTTCTACCCTCTCTCGTCCTGGTCTGTCTGTTGCCAACTATGGCCTTTCCCGGTTGTGTTTACTTTCAATATGTTTTTATGCATTTCAGACGGAGGAGGGAGAGGGAGGGATAGAGAAACATCAATGATGAGAGAGAATCATGGATCGGCTGCCTTCCACACGCTCTCCCCGTGGGGATGGAGCCAGCAACCCGGGCATGTGCCCTGACGGGGAATCAAACTGTGACCTCCTGGTTCATGCGTTGACTCTCAACCACTGAGCCATGTTTACTATAACTTAAGAGGACCCCCCTCAGGTGGGGCAGCAGTAAGAGACCCAGGGCTGGGGCGACAGGAAGGGAGGGGCCTACTTTGCCTGGAGACTGGGAGGCTCTGGTCGCGGTCCCCCGCCCCCGGCCCACCTGCTCAAAGCGCCAGCCATCAGACATGGTGGAGACCATCTGCGTGAGCTCCTCCTCCTGGCACTGCAGCACCCGGTACACGTGCTTGGGCGGGACCTGCAGGCGGAAGAAGGGCACCCAGCGGGGGATGAGCACCTGCCTTCCCCGGGCTCTTCTGTCCTCCCACACCGCACTCCCGAGGAGGAGAGGAGGAAGGGAGCGGCAGGATGGAAGGTGGGAGCCCTGTTCCCAGTGCTGACGATGTGACGGGCGCCTGACATTTGTCATCTCCATCCTTCCACACACTCTGAGAGCGATGGGATTCCCTGAAGGCTCAGAGAGGGTCAGTTACTTGCCCCAGGTCACCCAGCCGAAGAGCGGCAGAGCCAGAACTGTGATCCAAGAGGGAAGGGCCGGGCCTGGGGCATGCTGGGTCACTCACTGAGGCAGGCCCTCCAGGAGCCGCGCACGGAGCCGCCCCCTTCCATCGGGGCCTAGGAAAGGGTGCCTCGCTGCCTGTTCCCCACCTACGTCCGCCTCGCCGCCAGGGGGGCCCCAGCATCTCACAGCTCCCCCTGCTGACCGGCCACGGAGGCCCAGGGCTCACGCTCAGAAATGCCAGCGCCACAGCAGTGCCGGGCCGTGCCCGCCAGGGGACCGGCTGATCTCACAAAACAGACCATTGACTAACCCTGCACCGTCCCCTGAAGGGCCCGGTGCCACCACACTGACCTCATTTCTCCTGAGGAAGGGAAGGGGTGGGCAACTCTCAGCATCTCTGTGTCCCATAAAGGGACCCACGGTCTAGCTAGAGAGGGCATGCGTGGCCCCAGGCACCCAGCGAAGGGATCCAGGCAGGGAAGAGCCAGCGAACAGATCCAGTCCAGGGCTCTGCTGGGCAGTATGGGCGCTGGACAACTGCCCTCCCTTACAGGCCCGCTGGGACTCCCCCAGGCAAACACTGTTCTGTCTCCTCCCTCCTTCCTCCCGCCTCCCTCTCCCCATCACTCGCTGCTCCGGCCGGCCGCGCCCTGCTCGCTGACCTGTGTGACCGGGTAGTCCTTCTCCTCCATCCGGTCCTTGATGATGCGAATCAGCGGGCCGATGTTGTAGAACTCGGCTTCCTCCAGGACCCCTGGCACAGACAAAGCCGTCCCCGGTCACGCCCGCGGCTCCCGTTCCTCCCGGGTCCCCTCCTCCTCCGCACCTACCTCCTGCTCCAGTCACCCGGGGGTGACGAGCATCTCTCGGGTTCAGGGGTCAAGCAAGAGGGAGCATCTCCTTCCTTGCATCCCACGCTCTCTGTGGAAGGGGCGAGACACTGCCGCTCAGCAGCCCACATCTCTACTGGGCCCAGCATGGTGACCTAGGGGTGCCTGCTGGTCCCCTAACCTGGGGGCTGCTCAGAGGCAGCAGGCTCGCTGGGACTGGGCCCTGGCATGCCACGGTGACAGTGAGGGCGCCCTGGCTGACCCCGTTCCGTGATGCCCACGGACAGGCGCTCTGCTCAGCCTTTTCCACTCCTGATTGTGGTTAGTTCTCAGAACTAGGAGTAGGCACTTCTATCGCCCCCCGAAGAAATGGGGGGGTCTGAGAGCCAGAACGAGAAGCAGCTTGTCTAAGACCCCAGCGCCCCTCAGCGGCAGAGCCGAGATTCACATTCAAGCTCCTGGGACTTCAGGGCCCCCCTGTAAGTGCACAGTCACTGCGCCTGTGCGCGCCCCTGTCCCACCCTTCCCCGTCTGCAAAGCCCCTCCTGTGCCCAGCGCGGCTCTGGGGACCCAGGGCAGCAGGTCTTATCGTCCCCCATCTTGTGAAGGGAACCGAGCCTTCGAGATGAAGCGGTCAGCCCTCCCGTGAAGCGGAATGGCCCCCCGGCCTCGGGGCCCCCTGCCGTCCCCGGTGCCCACGCTGCAGCTCACACAGAGCGAGCGGGTGGCGGCGAGCCCCACGGAGGACGGACGGCCAGCCCTGCGTCACCGGCCGCTGCTGCCAGATGCTGCGCTGTGTGACGCGCCCGTTTTAGCTCCTTTCATCCTGGCAGCGGCTCGGCCAGGTGGGGGCCGCTGTCGCCCCGGGAAGGCACACAAACAGGGGTGACTTTGCCGGTGTCACAGGGCTGGCGAGGTTCCTCCCAGATTCCCCAGCGCCCACACGGGGCCCTCACCCCGCCGGCAGGCGCTGGGAGTGGCCACACACGGAGAAAGCCGGAACCTGAGCGTAAACAGGTGTGGGCTGGGACGCAGCTGGAGCGTTTGCTCCCCTCCCCCCGGGAGCTACTCCGGGGCCCAGGCCTCGCCCACAATACCTGCTCCCGGAGGGGCTGCCGGGAAACGGGGGCCCTGCTGAGCCAGTGTCTGTGGGGGGCTCTGATTCTGAAGTCCTGGCCCACTGGGGGCGCACTAGGGAGGCGGGGGGACTGTGTGCTGGACAGCAGCAGGCCACACACGCGGGGACTCGTGGCATTGGCTGTTGGAGAATAAGCTTTCCCCCGTGTAGATCACATGCACGCTTCACATACACGTGGAGACTCAGGAAGGAGAAGTGACATGTCCAAGCAGGCCTGGCCAGGTCAGCTGACCCAGAGCCACACCCTCTGCCCCAACAAAGAGTTGACATAGGCCGAAACCGGTTTGGCTCAGTGGATAGAGCGTCGGCCTGCGGACTGAAGGGTTCCGGGTTCGATTCCGGTCGGGGGCATGTAGTATCTTGATTGCAGGCACATCTCCAGTTGGGAGTGTGCAGGAGGCAGCTGATCGATGTCTCTCTCTCATCGATGTTTCTAACTCTCTATTCATCTTCCCTTCCTCTCTCTGAAAAATCAATATAATATATTAAAAAAAAAAAAAAGAGTTGACATGGCACTGACTGTGCCAAGAGGCCACCCCCCACATCCCCCTGCACGGCTTCCCCACCTCCACCCACAGCCAGCACTGGGGTGCAGATGTTGCCGAATTGGGGGCAGAGCTTCCCACTCCCCCACCTGCTGACGGCAAGCCCGCCCCAGCAGCGGAGATACTGGATCACCCGGCCCAGCCTCAGCCCCTTCACACCCAGAAAGCAGGAGAAAGGGCATCCCTGCCCACAGCGGAGGCTGCCAGCCTCGCCGGCTCCCTCTGACCTCTGCCCGTGCTTTCCTGCCTCCTCCCCCGTGGCACCCGGTCGGAGCTCAGGCTGGTCAGCCTGGCAGAGCCCCCGGGACTCAGCCCCGGCACGAACGGGAAGAGGCAGGGAACGCAGCGGAAAGCAGATGTCGCTCCTGGCCGGGAGGCATGGCTTTGGGCCTCCGCAGAAGGCCTGGCAGGAGGCCGAGGGCAGGGCTGGGAGGCAGGCCCGCCCGCTGGCCCAACTCACCCTCCTCGGCCATGTCCTTGTCCAGCACCAGCTTGCCGTGCCGCAGGAAGTTCAGGATGGGCCCGAAGTAGGTGGGGTCGCGGTCAATGAGGTAGGCCCCGGTCTCATCCTAGAGGGAGGGGAGGGCACAGGCTATGGCGGGAGAAGAGGGAGGCCTCCCCCTGCCCACCCCTCGCATGGGGCCCCGTCAAGGGTTGGAGGGAGGGAGGGAAGGAGTGAGAGCGTAGCGTCTGCTCTTCCCTGGAACGACATAGCGTGATAGAGCTGAGAGTTCCGATCCGGCCTCTGCCTTTTCCTGGCTGTGTGACCTTAGGTCAGCGATTTGGCCTCTCTGAGTCTCCACTCCTCTCCCGCATCACGGGGGGTCACAGGGTGCATCCGGGGAGGTCTCAGTGGCACCCAACCCAAAGGAGGGCTCAGTGATCGTCCCCTTAGAGGCTGTTCCCCTGAAGCCAGCCCTGCACTGCCTCCAGCCATCCGGGGAGGGGGTTTGCTCGTTCCCAGAGGAGCCGCTACCTCACTGCACACCCTCGGCCTGCAGGGAGGCGGCGTGCAGCAGCTCAACTCTACAAAGAGAGCAACGAGCATCAAGAGGTGGGGGACTTGCCCAAGGTCACCGCATCCGATGGTCGGGAAACGGGGCAGAAAGGGGCCTTAGAGGCCACCTCCAGCCACCTCCTCTGGGCACAGACAGGAGGCTGAGCCCGGCGCAGGAAGGGTCGGACTCGGGTCACGCAAGCCGTTCACAGCAGAGCGAGCTTGCCAGCCAGGCAAGCACCGCTCCGGGATGAAGCCCAGCTCAGAGGGCAGCCTGGGCCCTCTCTCCCCAGCTCCCTGCACCCCCAGGCCTCCCGTTCCCCCAAAAGGCAGGGGGAGGCAGCCGCAGGCACTCCTTCCCCAGGGAGGGAGCAAGTCCCTGTTTGGGGAGGACTGGGGCCCTGCGTGTCTGCCTGTCCCCAGAGCTCCCCAGGAGCTGGGGAAAGCGGGCTCGGACCCACCCGCCTCCCGGGGAGGGAACCCGGGGCAGCTCTCGGAGGCTCCAAATGGCCTTGGCCTGGCGTGGTGCGGTTTCCAAGGCAATGGGACAGCCCCACTCTGGATCCACTTCCTCCTGCCCGCCTCTCGCCGCTTCTTCCCGCCTCCGGCTCTTAGGAAATCAAACCTGCCGGCTTCCCAGCCCGGATGGCTGGCTGGCTGGCTGCGGGCGTGCCAGGCCGGACAGACCCGATCCCAGCAAGCCGAACCCCCACTTTCCCGCCCCCCCCTCGCCTCCCCGGCCCCCTGCGCCCCCCGCGGGCCTCACCCGGTCCGACTGCAGCTCTTCCCCCTGGCACAGGCGGCTGAGGAAGGACTTCTGCTCCCGGCACAGCGTCTGCCGGGTGGTCAGGAACACCGTGCCCCCCACGTTGAGCCGCACCCACTTGCTCCAGCCGCCCGCAGCGCGGCCGCCCGCCCCCGCCGGCGGCGCTGCCTCCCCGGCCTCCATCCTCATTTCTGGCAGCGGCGGCTGCATCCTCCCGGCTCCCCGGGGGCTGGGGGCGGGGACGGGCTGTGCGCGGGGCATGCCGGGAGATGTAGTCCGTGCCGCCGGGAGCTGGGGCGCCCGGGGGAGGGTCTGCAGAGGCCAGCAGTTTGCCTTCCCCCCCAGCCCTGCCCTGCCCTGCTTTGCCCTTCCTGGGAGCCCCACCAACCGCGTCTCTTGAAGAAGCTCATTGGCCACATGACTGTGTGTTTGGGGGAAGGTCAAGGGAAGGGCCGCTGGGGAAATAGGGAGTGATAGCCCCAAATTAGGGGTCCTCCCAGCTGTTCTCTACATGATTGATTCCCCTTTGTCCACAGTGGGTATCAAACGGCTGGTAAATAGGGGGAAGAAAGGTTTTCCTCCCAGAATCCCCATTCTGTTCCCCGTGTGGGTTTTCTAATATTGTTTCATTTTGCCTCTGAGTGTGTGTTGGGGGGCTGGGAGGGTGAGAGAGGGTTATTGAGGAAGGGAGGGGAGCTGGTTCTTTCCCCATGTATTTTTTTAAACATTTTTTTATTGATTTCAGAGAGGAAGGGAGAGGGAGAAAGAGATAGGAACATCAATGATGAGAGAGAATCATTGATCGGTTGCCTCCTGCACGCCCCAAACTGGGGATCGATCCCACAACCCAGGCATGTGCCCTGACCAAGAATTGAACCGGGCTGAGGCCGGTTTGGCTCAGTGGATAGAGCGCTGGCCTGCGGACTGAAGGGTCCCGGGTTTGATTCTAGTCGGGGGCATGTACCTTGGCTGTGGACACATCTCCAGTGTGGGGCGTGCCGGAGGCAGCTGATCCATGTCTCTTTCTCATCAATGTTTCTGGCTCTCTGTCCCTCTCCTTTCCTCTCTGTAAAAAATCAATTAAAATAAAAAAAAAAAAAAGAATTGAATCGGGTCCTCCTGGTTCATAGGTCGCTGCTTGAAGATGCTTCGTGTTATTCACTGAAACTCCCAGCAGCCCCGTGAGGCTGTCCTCGCTGTACCCATTACACAGGTGAGGGCTCAAGTGAGTGGGCCTCCCTGACTCACAGCTGGTGACTGGCAGGCTGCCACGAACCCACATGGTTTCGAGTGCATGTCCACCAGTTAGGTCCCTCTCCCGTCCCCAGCCTGCCGTGATGGTCAGCGCTCCTTGGGCAAGATGTCTCGAGAGGAGACATGGATGGGGCGCTGGAGGAAAGTCTGGAGAACTGGGTTTTTCCTGACTTTTGTGGGATGATGCCAGGGAAGGAGGGGGTGGTTGTGTGGACCCCTTTCTGAGCCGGCGGCTAACTCGGCGGTGGCACTGACCTTGTGGCTACTGCAGGACAGGATGGATCCCCAGTTTGGGGCTTGCAGGGGACACAGGGGCAGCTCCTAACGCCACCCGGGGCCAGGGAGGCACAGGGGCTGAAAAGGAAGCGGTCCTCCTTCACTCCCTCTCCTTTCCCATGATGCAGTGCTCGTCTTAGACGATCCTAGAGCCGCACACACAGGCCCGCACACTGGGCAGCCGGCCTGGGCGGGGCAGGGCTCGCAGTCAGCACCCCAGGCTCCGTTTTCTCCTTGGAGCTTTTCCTCTTGGCGGGGAACAGTCTCCGAGGCTGGGCTGTTTTCCCAGGACTCGCCAGCGTGTTCTGGAGCAAGTCCTCTCTGAGCCTCGGTTTTCTCTCTGGAAATTGGGAATTACAGACGGCCCAGAGCAAGGTGGTGAAGGCTGGAGTGTGAAGTGTCTGCAAAACGCCTGGCACAGCCTCTGGTTTTAGTTCATTGAATGGATGGACCAATGAGTGAATGAGGGAAATTAGGGGGCAGGGGGAGGCGGGGAGACTAGACAAACTGGTCTCGAAAGACCAGCAGTGCCCTGGTGCTCAGTGAGCCCTCCGCCGTTGTTAGCTGCAACAAAGCCAGAGCAGGAAATAATTTTTTAAAATCAACTTGACGTGCTGTAGGCAGGGCGTGACCCAGACAGATTTGCAACTTAGATCATCTTGGGGCTGAGCCCCGTGCCAGGCTCGCTGCCACCCAACATAGGAGCCACCCTGCGGATGGTGGCCCAGGAGGTGTCCGTGGAGGCTGAGCCAGCAGCTTTGGTTTCAAAGTAGAGGGGGGAGCTCTGACTGAGCCAGTCTCGCCCCCTCCTTTCTCAGAGTCCCCTCCCTACCCCCCAAATCCTGGATACCGGTGTCCCCTGGGCAAGTATCTAAAACATTCCCACCAGAAGCAACAGCCGCAACGATGAGGGCCTCTGCTAAAAGCCAGGTGGCAGGACCCAAGGCCCTTAAGTAGGGCTGACAGATGCCAACACATCCTTGCCTGTCTCTGGGTTTTGCCTGGAGGAAGCCATGTTTCGGTGGCAGGGACTGGGGGTGGGGTGCACCCACTGCTGGAAAGGACTCCTGACCCCTTTGCCCCACCCACCACCATCCAGTGCCATCCCTATTGGTTGAGCAGCAACTCTGTGCCAGACACCAAAACCCAGAGATGAAGGAAGTGTCCAGAGGGCCCCTGGTCTAGAGGGCATCTCTGTTTGGGGCAGTGGGTGCCAGAGGCTTGGACAAAACTCTGAATACCAGACAGTCCTTTTGTCACCACACAGCGCCCTTGGCTGTTCTTTGCCATTTAGAGGATAAAGGCAAACATTCCTTAGATGCTTTCTGGGGCAATGGCTATCCTGGAGGCGAGCCAAACGTCCGCTGGTTACACTGCCCCCTGCTGCCCGCTTCTGGGAAGAGCAGGTGCTTTTCAGTAGGGCTCGGAATTGGGCTTGAAAGTAAGCCCAGCTGAAACCGGTTTGGCTCAGTGGATAGATCGTGGGCCTGCGGACTGAGTGGTCCCAGGTTTGATTCCGGTCAAGGGCATGTACTTTAGTTGTGGGCACATCCCCAGTTGGGGGCGTGCAGGAGGCAGCTGATCAATGTTTCTCTCTCATCGATGTTTCTAACTATCCCTCTCCCTTCCTCTCTGTAAAAAATCAATAAAAAATATTTTTTTAAAAAAAGAAAGAAAGCTGAGAGAAGTGCTTATGGAACAAAGGCTTCCAGGCAAGGATGCCAGCCCAGGCTTTGTGGCTTGGGAGCCTCACTTAACCTCCCTGAACCTCATCTTTAAGTTGGGGATGATAATAGCTCTAACCAACCCCCTCCGGGGACCCCACTATTCCACGCAGGCAGCCCTCTGGCTCCTGCGGCTGTCACCCCCCAGCTGGAAACAGGGATCACAAGAACCAGGATTCTGCTAACTATCCCCCTGGGCCTCCTGCACCCCCACCCTGCTGCCAGAGAGTCTGCACCAAGCATTGTTGTGGGTTCTCTCTTTCCCAGGCTGGGTCCCTCCCAGCCCACGAGGCCCCAGAATCCAGGACGCACGGGTCCCGCCCCACAAATGGCTTCCTTGAAACCCCTCTTATAACCAGACAGTCGATGGGTCCCTGCTGCCAGTTCAGCGGAGACAGGGCTGAATCATAGGTGAACGTTTTTTCCAGTAATGCTGGCAGCATGGGAGAGCAGCAGGTCACCCACAAAACTCTGCTCTGCTATTAAGATTTGCATCTTAGATCATCTTGGGGCTGAGCCCAGTGCCAAGGCTCATTGCCATCCAACATCTGAGCTGCACTGTGG
>PVJN01053403.1:0-13749 GCA_004026805.1 Lasiurus borealis | reverse complement strand
AATGCTTGAGGTGCTTCCGAAGCAAATTTGGGGACCAGACGATTTGCTCTGGTATCACTCGGGGCTTACAAGCACCCCCTTGGCAATGCTTGGAGTCCCATTCAGACTCTTCCAGAGGCTTGAAATACTGAGGGCCAATGACCCCGTTCCCGGGTCTCCTTTAGCCTGAGAACGGCCGAAGCCCTGGAGTACAAAGCCTTCATGGTTCACTGATAGGGCTCTACGGCTGGCGGGTGGTCTTCATGGAGGAATGGCCAACCTAGGGCACAGCATTCCCAGCTCCAAAATAAGGGTTCAGCAGTTGCTACCCAGCTCTCTCTCCAATTAGTGCTCGGTCACAACAGGTCCTCCCTGCCCCCCTCCCAACCCCCATGTCCCACCTGAATAGCCAGCACCAGGCGGATGAGGTCCACCACCACCTCCTCGTTGGCCAGCTCGATGCTGGTGAGCGCCAGCAAGCCGTAGAGCGCCTCGTAGTGCTTCTGTCCATTCGTCTCCTCCTTGCAGCTCAGGTAGATGTGTCTGTAGAGCTGCTGGGAGTGCTGGAGGGGGGTAGGGGGTGTGGGCAAAGCCACCCGAGGCAGAAGGAGCAAGCACGGAAGAACTAACCTGCAGGAAGTGGGAAAGCTGTGCGTACCCCACTCCCGCCCCCAGGGAGAGGACGCCAGTGCACGTGAACACGTGCAGGCGTGCATATTTAGGGAAGGCTGGGTCCAGTGCAACCAGCGACAACAGCTGCCGCCCCGATTGTTCCAGAAGCAGGAGACAGTCACTGGGCTGCTCCTCACGCTGGCCTTGGTGGTGAGCCTGACCCTAGGGGCTTGACACCCGGGGGGGGTTGGCTGCTCATCCTGCCGGCACCCAGAGGGAGGAGGCCGGCTCCGGGGGGCAGGGGCAGCAGTGACGGGGGGACTGGAAGGATGGTCAGGGTCCCGGGGCCTGGCCTCCTGGGGAGTCACTGTATCTTGAGGGAACAGTGGCTAACCTTCTTCATGAAGACGGTGTCCTGTCGGGAGCACTTATCCACTTTCAGCTTCAGGACGGAGATGTCACTGAGGGTGCTGCAAGGGGACCGGAGGGGCCGCCTTAGCCCGTGGGGGAGGCCAGTGGGAGCTCAGGTGGTGTCACTGGGCTTCATCCCAATGTCACGGGTCGGACCAAGGCCTCCCAGTGCTCCTCCAGCCCTGGGCCCTAACCCGCTCTCTGCTTTCTCCCAAGTTCTCTGTTCCTGCCCCCTTTTCTTTAAAAAATATATTTTTTATTTTTTTTAGAGTTTTATTGATTTCAGAGAGGAAAGAAGAAGGAGAAAGAGATAGAAACATCCATGATGCATGAGAGTCATGGATCAGCTGCCTCCTGCAAGTCCCCCACTGGGGATCGAGCCCACAACCCAAGCACGTGCCCTTGACTGGAATCGAACCTGGGACCTTCCAGTGTACAGGCCGACACTCTATCCACTGAGCCAAACCGGCCAGGGCCCCTTTTCTTAAAAGTTGATCTAGATGATTCTTTTCCTCCCCATCTGAAAACTCCCTTTATCAGGTGCTGCTTATCTCCCGAATCTCTAATCCACCCCCTCTCTCCTCCAAGCCAAGTGCTCTTCCGGTCACTCTTCCCCTCACAGGACCCCAGGGTCAGTGTCTGGGATCAGTGCTCTGGGGGGGTCTCCCCGAGTCTCCGAGCTGCCTTCCTGTCTGCACGGAGTCTTCTCCCATCCCCTCTCAGAGGGGAGGAGGCCCCAGGTTCACCTGATGGAGGAGAACTTGTGGCGGTTGCCGTGACGGTCGATAAAGCTGATGAGAATCTCTAGAACGAAGAGACGGATCTCGGGGTCGTCCATGAGGGCGGTGGACAGGAGGCGGTCAAGGAAGTTGCTGGGCAGGGCGGACATCATATTGCTGCACTGGAAACCTAGGGATACCTGCAAGGGAGCCCGGATGGCCGCGCTGAGGAACCCGGCCCTCTCAGGCACAGTGAGGAGGTGGAGGAGCGGCCAGCAAAGGCTGGGTCTGAGGCACTCACCCTCTCTGGCATCCCCCCATGCAGACCACCCTGGACCCTGGATGCCTGAGGCAACTTTTCTGAACCCACCAACATCCGAGATAACCTCCTCAGCTCAGCCCAGCAGACACGTGGTTGGATGGGACCGTGTGCAGGAACTTGGAGCGGTTAAAAGCAAGCAAGGATGAACACCAGAAAGAGCAGGAATCAGGGAGCCTCAGAACTGATGCTCTAGGCCATCGGCACCACAGATGAAGACTCACCGAGAATGCAAGGCTTACTGGGAGGGTGGACTGTCAGAGCGATGGACAGACGGCGGAATCAGACCCTACGCACATGGCAGCCACCGAGAGCGCGCACAGCAGTGGCTTACAGCTCTCCTAGCATGGCCCCGAGAGGGGTCTTCTGACCAAAGCCAAGGGGCAGGGACACAGCCTACGTGACGTCAGAGCAGTCAAATGCAGCAAAAAGTATTTACCGTTAAAGCAAGGCCTTGGACAACGCAGCAGGCCCTGGAGGAGCTAGCCAAACCCGGCGCCATCCACGGCAAGCGCCAGTGCTCTCTGGAGGGGGATGGGCCTGAGCGCATCCCAACACGTCACCGTGCTCAGATGCCAGGCACAGATCAGCCAGGGACGTGAAAAAACGGGAGGAGTGCGTAGCCGGAGGAGGACCAGATGTGGGCAGCGTTCGCAGGAAAGGCCTTTCTAAACACAGAGCGGCATGAGAGGCGTGGGCTGGGGGTGGGGGGTCGGGAGGGAAGGCCTGAGTGGGGTGAGGGGCTTGCGGATGCCATGGCTGGAACACAGCAGGCTGAGGATGCGATGGGGGGTCTGGGAGGGAAAGGGCATTGGAGGCCTCCCAACTTCGGTTGAAAAGTCAGGCAGACCCACTGAGCTTCGCGGATGTTGCAATGTCTTACACACAGAAGGTGAGACCCTCCACCAGTGCAACAAAGGCTCTGAAGTTGAAGGCTCTGATGCCTTCAACACTTTTAGCCATAAATTATTGTAAAATAAATTATTTTAAAAATGTACATTCGTTTTAGACACAGTGCTATTGCACACTTAAAAGACTGCAGTGTGTATAGTGTAAGCTTAACTTTTATGTGCACTAGGAGACCCAAAAGCTCGTGTGTCTTGCTTTCTTGCACACTCGCTTTCTTGCCACGGTCTGGAACTGAACCCACAATACGAACTCTGTTGCCTGTATGAACTCTAAATGTGCCTCAACTGGAAACTGAGACCTACACGTTAACAAGAGGCGACACGTGGGGAACAGCCTTTCCAGAATATTCTTGTGGTTGTAGTTATGACAGGTGAGGAGAGACGGAGATAAAGCAACTGGGAGAATCGTGGAGTTATGAGATGTCTGGGGTTTAGGCCCGGGTCGCGCACCGGGATAATGGGGAGCTGGTGACAGACAGAGGCAGGACCCCACGCAGACGGATGGCTCAGAATCTCGAGGGAATCTCTACGATTCAACAAGTTGGTCATGGGAACCATATTTGAGAACAACGAATCTCTAGACCCAGTGATGGCCGCAAAGATGCGCAAAGAGGAAAATAAAACACCGACAGGGAAAGCTGTGGCTGGGAGACGGAGGAGAAACCAGAGGGAACAGGGGGAGGGGTCGGTGCAGGTCACTGGAGGGGGCAGGGGCAGGGGCAGGAGCCCGCAGATTCCGTCTCAGTACAGACAATGTGAAGGGACAATGCTATGGGGAGCGGATAAGCAACCGGTGTGAAAACCAGACCCCGCACCGCCTGCTGGGACGGCCCCGCTCTGTGTGTGCCCAGCAGGCTGGCGAGAGGGACACGGGCTGGGGCCAGGCCCTCCGCCCTTCGCCCAGACATGTCTGTGCCGTGCCACCCGCACCGCCCTCTGCTGGAGCGGACCCGGGGCCTCGGAAAGCGCCTGAGCGGCTCACCTGCAGGAGGGACTTCAGCAGCATGATCTGGGTCAGCCGGTTCCGGTTCTCCCTGCGGGCCAGACACACACTCTCACCGGGAGGTGATCTGGGTGGAGACCCCGCCCTGGCCGGCTAGTTCTCCCCGGTGACGAGATTCCCCAAGAGGCTTATGTGTTGAGTTGTTACCCAGGATGGTGATGTCAGAGCCAGGAAGCAGAAGGGGAATGGAAGGCTCCCCACAAGGCGGGAGGTAGTTACTGGGGAGGCAGTGTGGGATCCAAGGGCCCCCCCGAAAGGCTCCGGAGGGGTTCGAGAGCAGAACGAGAGCAGCGAGGGCAGCACCAGGAAGGCGAGGGCGGGAGGAAGGCGGGCTAGGCCTACCCGGTCCTCCCGGTCTCCACGGGGTGATGCAGGGAGGGCAGCGGGACCTTGCTCATGATGAAGAGGATCACCTCCGAGCGCTGGTACGTGGGCAGCGTGCTGGCGAAGGAGCCTGCGGGGGAGAGACGGTGAGAGGGTCGGCCGGAGAGGCCCACCGCCGCGGGGGTCTCTCACTCAGCCTTTCTGCTGCTTCTCTGGGGCCGGGGGGACCCTTACGACGCAGAGGAGAAACCTAGATGGATCCAGAGGACTCGTCCAGGGTCCCGCTCCTCTGCTTAACCCAGAGCCTGCGGCTAAGGTCTCTGGATGGAGAACCCGGACCCTGTCTGGCCAGGGCAGCAGCCCCGGGGGCCACCGAGGTCCTGGCACCAGCTGTTCTGCTGGGTGCCCGCGGGAACACGGGCTCTGACACCCCCCGGAGGTGCCTTGCCCTTCCTGGGAGGGAGGACACTCCTGCAATGCCCTGGACTGAAGGCCTGTGGGTGCCCTCTGGACCACGCCCCCATAGACCACGCCCCCTCCCGCGAACCACGCCCCTCTGGGCCCCACCGATGGTCTTGATGACGGCCTCCTGGAACATGCGCTCTTCGTGCTCCTTGATGCTCCTGGTGCCCAGGCTGCCGTCGTAGCTGCCGGTGAGGGCGTAGTCGATGCTGAGCCGCAGCTGCCGCAGCAGCGTGTTGAACATCTCCAGCACCGTGGGCCCTGCGCGGCGGGGGGTGGGGAGCCACACTCAGGGATGGACCCCTCCTTCCTTCCTTCCTCCCAGCCCTGCACCTGCACCAGGGGCTCCCTCTGCCCCGTCCCCCCGGCTCTGACTCCTCCCCCAGGCGCCTGGCGCTGTCCTGGAAGTGGGGGTGCAGGCAGCAGCTTCCAGCTAAGGGCGGTGCTCCCTCCTGGAGGGGTTCCCGGCCCCCACTCCGCCCCACTCCGCCGGGGCCGCCTTACCCACGGAGCCGGTGGCGGCGATGACTGCGGCCTCCGACAGGACCTCCACGATGCCCGCGCGCACGGTGGCCGCGCTGCGGCTGTTGGCGTCCAGGTGGCCCAGGAGCTGCTGGATAACCAGGTGGGAGTGCTGCGGCTGGGGGGAGGAAGACGGGCTGGTCCCCAATAGCACCCCATGTGGCGGCCCTGGACGGGGACCCCAAGGCGGGGGGGGGGGATAAAGGGGGGAACCCCTCCAGGTTCCTTTCCCTGAGCCCCTCCCCCTTTGGTCCAACAAGGAATGAAGTCCAACCCAGGGGAGACGGGACCCTTTCCCTCCAAATGGGACAAAAGCCCATTTTAGGATGTTGTCTTCCTCCCCTCCGCCCCCCACCCCCCAGGCCTCAGTGGTAAGGGCACAGGAGCCACGTGGCTTCGGCTGGCGCTGCTCCAAGGCTGGCCCGTGGCCTGGTGACAATTCCAGGCCTGCCTGGTGCCCATTTATTTTTATTTATTTTAAATAATATATATATATTTAATTTGTTTCAGAAAGGAAGGGAGAGGGAGAAAGAGAGAAACATCCATGCTGAGAGAGAGTCAGGGATTGGCTGCCTCCTGCATGCCCCACACCGGGGATCAAGCCCGCACCCCGGGTATGGGTCCTTGGCCGGAATCGAACCTGGGACCCTTCAGTCCGCAGGCCGATGCTTGGCCACGGAGCCACACCGGCTGGGGCTGCCTGGTGCCCGTGTTTTCTGAGATAAGCACATACATCGAGAGCTAGCGTTTCATAAGCAACGCGACCATGGGCAGAGCCTGGTCGACGGGCTTGTGCTTTTCATTTACATTTTCTATGGATTTTTAAAAATGGTGCTTTATAAAAGGGTCGGTCTGTGACGGACAGGAAATAAAACGGGCCACTCTCCACAGGGAGGTGCGCAGAACCCGTTGAGAAGCTGGCTTTGTCCACAGCGCACTCCCTGCCCCAGAGGTCCCTCCAGGCCGGGGGGCCGGCCGTACCTGAATGGAATACATGATGATTTTGAAGCAACGGATGGCGAACACCTTGGGCTCCCACAGGGAATGGTTATCCAGGTGGCTGCGGGGAGAAAAACGTGGGGGGACAGCTGTGACATGCAGAGCCATGTTGGGGAGGACAGAGGAGCTGGGGGAGGGGAGAGGGCACCTCCCCGAGCTCCAGGGGGGAGGGGAGGAAAAGGGAAGGCCCAGGGCGGGCCCAGCCCCAGGGCTGGATGGGAGTGGAGGAACAGGGGGCTCCGAAGCTGTGGCGTTAGGAGCTAACCGGGCCTCTTCCCTCGGCTTCAGGGCCCCTCCTACCAACTCCTCTCCCCCAAACTGCGCCTGGCCGCTGTGTGGTCGCGTTCGTGGTCCCCATGGGGCGAACACGGGCATAGAGAAGGGACTGACTAGGCCACAGCCCCACAACCCTATCACCTCCTTAGATGCTGGGACCCGGAACTGTTCGCTTGGGGGATGAGGAGGGGGGGGGTAGAACTCACATGAGGACGGGCTTGATGGCGTTTTTGATGTTGCCAAAGGCGGCCCGGCCCAGCAGTTCCCGAAGGCACCTCTCGGCCAGCTCCGCCGGGTTCTCCTTCTCCTTCTCTGGCGCTTGCAGGGGCGAGGGGGACCGGCTGTGGGGACACACGGGCAAGTGAGGACAGCAGGACCAGCAGGAACTGGATGCAGGTCACAGGGAGATGTGACGGCTCAGACATTATAGGGGGTCAAGACACCCAGAGAAGAGGAAGACGGCGGGAGAAGGGAGACGGCTTTGGCCTGGGAATCCTTAGGGACAGGCCTGCTGTGCCTCTGTCAGGAGGAGAGATACCCGGAGCTCAGGGGCCTGGGAGGCAGGGCCCCGAGGATCTCCACGCCCTGAAGCTTCGGGAGGCAAAACAGAGATGTGACACGCAGAGAGGTGGGCAGAATAGCGGAAAGCAAAAGAAAAGCGGGAGAGAGGAGCAAGAGAGGGGAGAAAGGCACAGCGAGTGGGTGCAACCTGGACACAAGGATCCCCAGGAATCCGGGCCCTGAGACCACAGGCCAAGCTTGTCAGTGCAGGTGCAACTCCAGACACAGCCACCAGAGGGCACACTTACTTCCCCTGCCTGACCAGCAGCACAGGCTCAACGAACAGAAAGCGAGGGACCCAGTACCCTCAGCCCAGTGGACAGGGACACGAACCCCCCCCCCGCACCCCATTTCACAGAGAGGAAGCTCCAGGGGTGGGGGCAGGATGAATGCCAGGTCTGGGGACTGTCGGGTTGAGTGGGCCTGTTTTCAGGGCCTGACATACCATTAGCATGTGAGGGAGGAAGGAAGGTCAGGGAGGGAAAGTCCTCAGGAAGTGGCGCCACACAGGCCTGTGAAAACCTCCCGGGCCTGCTGCTTCCAGAGGAAAGTGGTCCCTGAGCCTTGGTTCTTGGTTCTGACCAAACAGGAAGCCCAGCACCCCCGGGAGCCCCCCACCGTTATCACCCTGCCTTCACGCATGCAGACCGTAAGGGGTGCCACGGGCTGCAGAGAGCTGGCCCTGGACTCACTGCAGAACAGGCCGCAAAGCCAAGCTCCCTGGCCCCCGAGCGAGGTCTCAGCAAAGCCCCCGCCCTGCGGCTCCCCGGTTCCCCGGTTTCCGGCAGCCGGGACGGGCAGCCTGGGAGGCTCGTGGTCTGCGGTCCGCACTCCAGCCTGGCCCGCTCACCTCTCGGCCTCTTCCACGTGCTGCAGGTTGAAGAGCAGCGACGGGACAATCTTGTCCATGTGCTGTGGGTCCCAGATATTGGCCTGCAGCTCGTCGTTCACCGTCTTCCTCACCACCCCCTGCAGCCCTTTGATGCCCGACATTCGGATCCTGTAAGGAAAGGGGTGGGAGGGGGCCATGAGGCCCTGGAACCCTGCCAAGTCCAGCTTCTGTGGCAAGTGCAGGGCTGAGGGTGCATTCATCCATCAAAAGGCAGGATGGAGCCGAAACTGGTTTGGCTCAGTGGAGAGAGCATCTGTCTGTGGACTGAAAGGTCCCAGGTTCAATTCCGGTGTAGGGCATGTACCTCGGTTGCAGGCACATCCCCAATAGGGGGCATGCAAGAGGCAGCTGATCGATGTCTCTCTCTCATTGATGTTTCTAACTCTCTATCCCTCTCCCTTCCTCTCTGTAAAATATCAATAAAATATATTAAAACAAAACCAAAAAAAAAAAAAAAAAGGCAGAATGGAGCCTTCTACTCTTCCTAGGACCCGGCTCCTGGCTGGCTCTGGCGCTGGCGGACACCGGCCCAGGAGGCCCTGCTCTCCGGCCGCCTTTGCCCTGGTGCCACCCGGACTTCCTCCCTGAGGCGGCGGTGGCTCCAGGCGCCCTCTCTTTCGTTCTCAGCTGGGCTGGTTGCAGCCGGAGCCCAAGACATGGTGCCGCCAAGAACTAGGAGGGCAAATGCAGGACTCCAAGTCACTCAGGAGTGAGGAGCGAGGCCGGAGGGAGGCGCCCCGGGCTGCCAAGCTCTCTTGGCTTACATCCTAGCGGGGGAGACAGTGCATAGGAAACACAGCGAGTAAATTAAAAAACACGTCTGGCTGGAACCGGTTTGGCTCAGTGGATAGAGCATCGGCCTGCGGACTGAACAGTCCCAGGTTCGATTCCGGTCAAGGGCATGTACCTTGGTTGCGGGCACATCCCCAGTAGGGGGTATGCAAGAGGCAGCTGATCGATGTTTCTCTCATCGATGTTTCTAGCTTTCTATCTCTCTCCCTTCCTCTCTGTAAAAAATCAATAAAATATATATATATTTAAAGTGCTCACCTTTACAAAATTGATAGAACTTATATAAAAAAAAAAAGAAACATGTCTGAAGGGGATGAGGACCATGAGAAGAAAACTGAGCAGAGTGGGGGAGAATGGGAAGGTGCTGTTGGCAAGGGCACCTGTAAGCCCAGGCTTGAACGTGGTGGAGGGAGCCGTGCGGATCCAGGGGGTAAACATTCAGGATGGGGACAGACTGGGCACAGCCCTGGGGCAGCGGGAGGCCTTGTGGCCAGAGGGGAGCGCGCGGGGGAGAGTGGAGGAGAGGTCAGGGGGCCGTGGGCTGGGCCAATGGGAAGACCTGGCTTTGGTTGGTGGGTGGGTCTTTGGGCGGGTGACAGGGATGGGCTATTTCTGGGTGTATCAGTGGATGCACAAGAGCGCAGGGGGGTGTCTGCCTGCCTCTGGCTCTCAAACTGGCCTCCCAGGACCGTTATCTCACATCCACCCAGTTTCCTGCCCCGGAGGCTGTTCCTTTAGAAAGTGTGGGTGTCGGAGCCCAGCACGGCCCGCTCCCCACCAAGTTCCACAGGTGCTCCCTCCTCCCCAGAAGGTCTGAGCGAGGCAAACACCACGGATCGGACACCCGTGGGCTGGGAACCTGTAAGACCCACCCCCCTCCCCTCGCCGCTCACTTGGTCTTGATCTCCAGGTCGTCGTGGCTGGAGTGGCACATTTCACTGAAGCGGGACACAAAGAAGTCGTAGCTCCGGTGGTAGGACGGGGTGTCCTCCTCGATGTTGGCAAACTTCACAAACTAGCCGGGCGGAGAGAGGGGTGCAGGGGAGGGGTGACCACGTGCTCCCCGCCTTGGAGCTCTGGGCCTTGGCGGCCCCCGGGACCTGCTGGCATCACAGCCAGAGGGCAGACACCCCCAGCCCGGGGGGGACCCTCACCTCCCAGACCCGGCCCTGGTCCGCCTCCCACAGCGCACCGAGTTCCGAACCCTGCTCCCAGCTCCTGTCTAACAACAGGCCTGGCTGAGCCGGGGATGGGGGCAAAGACAGGGTGAAGGGGACTCCCTGGCATCCTGTGACCCCAGAACTGCACCAGGCACCCCCACAGGCTGAGAGCCGGCGAGGACTAACACGGACCCTGGGAAAGCCCCCATCGGAGCACAGAACTTGACCCTAGAATGCACCCTGGAAAACAAAGACAGCTGAAATTCGGTTAAAAAGTGTGATCGCATCCGCTTGCTGAGAACGGAGCACAGCTTGAAGCTTGCCAGTCACTGCAGCCAGTCTTCTCCGCAGCCTCAGCTGCGAGGTGCCTTCCGCCCTCACCCAGCTGCACGTTTGCACATCTAAACGGGGACTTGGTTCCCACCGAGTCCCGCAGAGAAGCAAGCATCACGGACTAGGTGGAGTTCAATTATTAAAACATGAAATATAATCCTCATCGGCTATTTTATGTGTTGTTATAAATTCAGTAGCACAAACAACTCTGAAAAGATGAGATAAAATTTAGCCTCCCTTAGTCTGACTGGCATTATTTCATTGCCACGGCATTTTTGTGGGTTCAGAAAGGATAGTCAATCGAGATCATTCTAGTATCCTGTTTCCCCGAAAGTAAGACATCCCCCGAAAATAAGACCTACTTCCAGTTTTGCCTCTCACTGTCATATAAAGCATTCCCCTGACCCCAAAATAAGACCTCCCCTGAACATAAGGCCTCTCCGGAATAGAAGGCCCCCGAAGCTACGGTAAGGCGTCTGCCTCCTGATTTAAAGAGACCTTGAGCCAAAACCGGTTTGGCTCAGTGGATAGAGCATCGGCCTGTGAACTGAAAGGTCCCAGGTTCGATTCCAGTCAAGGGCATGTACCTTGGTTGCAGGCACATCCCCAGGAGGGGGCATGCAGGAGGTGGCTGATTGATTTCTCTCTCTCTCTCATAGATGTTTCTAACTTTCTATCCCCTCCCTTACTCTCTGTAAAAAATCAATAAAATACATTAAATAAATAAAATAAAGAGACCTCGAACTGCCTGAACAGCTCCGGCTGCGCTGTGGCCAATCCATGAGCTGGTTTGTGATGACAGTGACTACCGTACCGTAGACAGGTCATACATTTCCTTTTTTTTGTTGTTGTTCAACAATCAGTATGTACCTTATTCTTCTTCATGGACAGACAAATCAGACATCCCCTGAAAATAAGACCTAGCGCCTCTTTGGGAGCAAACATGAATCTAAGACGCTGTCTTATTTTCAGGGAAACAGGGTGCCAACTCCAGTGTGTGTGTGTGTGGAGGGGGGGTGGTTTCCACAGCACCGACAAGCCATGCTCCAGACACCAGCTGGGGGTCGCAGCCTTCAGCTCAGTTCTGACGCGACTGACCCAAAGCACGCCTCAGACCCCGTGGCCGAGGGTTCTGTCCCCTAAGACTGCCCCCTCGGACCCGGGGGCCAGTCTAGGTTGTCACCTGCGCTTCTGACTGGCCAGCTAGCAATGGCAGATTCCCTGAACCCTCTCCTCGGGCGTGATTCAGTGCTCAGGAAGCCTTTTGCTAGATGGCCAGTGGAGTATAAAAAGACACAACTCGAGAACAGCCAGATGGGGGGGGGGGGGGGTGTATGGGAATGGGGGGGGCTTCTCTACCGATATCTCTGTATCTCCCCCCCCCCCCCGCCGCCATGAGTTCAACCCAGAGGTTCTCCACACCCCGACCTTTGGGTGTTATGGAGGCGTCATTATGTAACATAACTGGTTAAATCATTGGCTACTGGTGATGGAGCTCCATCTTCAGCCCCTCTGTTCTCCCTGAGGTTGTGTGTGTGGAGTGGGGTGGGGGTGGGGGACGGACTGAAATTTCCAACCCTCTAATCACTATTATCCTAAACGAAGCTAGCTGCTGTGCTCTCCCAATATTCAGTATTGCCCATCTATTTCCCTCTGACTGACTTAAATGTTGCTAAGTGTTTTCTGGATGAAACGAGCAATTTCCACAAACGCTAATTATTGTCGTGTTTTGCTCTGGCAACCGCAAATACACATTTACTTTCTGCTGACATCCCGTCGCAATGTGCCAAGCTGAGGAGGTGATCTTGTCTTCCAAGTCACGTCTAACATACATACTCATCTTTGCAAGCAAATACGCCGCTCTTAGCAGGAAACCTGAATGACAGGGCTGGCGTGGGTGTGGCCAGGGGAGGAGGCGTAGCGGTGGTCCAGGTGGTGACCACAGATCGCTGATTATAGACACAGGTGCAGGGGTTCTGGAAACAGCAGTGAAGCCAGCCCTGGGCTCCCTGACCTTCAGCGGCCCCCGGAGGCCAGGACACAGACTCGGGCTGATCCGGAGGCTGAGGCTAAATTTGGGTGCGTGGCCGCTCTGAACCTCGAACAGGATGTTCCCAGACCGCTCTCCCACCGCCCAGGCCTGGGTGTGGGCAGGGTATCTGCCCACTCGCGGGGGATGGGCCGCTGTAGGGGTTCCAGCTGCAGCTCTAGGGTCCCAGGCGGGGGACATGGGGGTGGGATTCCGGTCTCCCTGCTTTGCCCCCCGCATGTGAGATGAGCAGCCCGCTCTTCCTTCATTCACCGAGGGCCTGAATGTTTTCACTGGCGCTGAATTTCCTTCACACACAAGGACGAGGCAGCTTAAAACAAGACTGACTCCGTGTGTGTGCACACGCAACAGGGCACGCACTGGAGAATAATTGAAACGAGGCTGAAGCCAAAAGGGAGCCGCTAACCCTGAGGGAGAAACAGGCCGCCACCGCCGTGTCCCTGACGCTGAGTGGCAGCGTGGACCCAGGTGCAGGTCAGGGGACCGAGCGACCCCGCTCCGTGGGCCAACAGCCACGAGAGCCGAGACGCGGCTGCAGAGCGGCGCACTAGGAATCAGGAAGTCGCCATTCAATTCCTGGTCAGGGCACACGCCTGGGTTGCAGGCTCGATCCCCGGTAGAAAGCGTGTATTCTGTGAGGGGAGCACCAGGGCTGGCTAACAAAACGGGCATCTTGCTTGGGACCAGGATCTCCCAGCGTCCTCAGAAGTCCTTGGAGTGAGAGCCTGACAGGGGGAACATCCCTCCTCTGAGCCTGAGGGACCAGCCGGACAGACACACCAGCCCAGGTGGCCCCGCGGTGGCCCCTGTGGTGGGGGCAGCTGCTCACGGGCCCGCCCCACGCCGGTCCTGACTCTCCCCCGCCGACAGGAGGCGGCCAGACGGAAACTCTGGTGCTCGTGGTGCAGAGGGTGAAATCGGGGCGCTTCCCGGGGGCTCCGGTCCCGGGGCCACACCCCTGTGGACGTCCACCTGGGCAATGTGCCCACACCTGGCTGCCAGGGGTTGATTGAGCCTCTGAGGTTCCACCGTGGGGAAGGCCTGCGTCCCTCTCCCAGCGGGCAGTGCGGTGTCAGGGTGAGGAGTAGGCCCCTGGAGCCCGAGTTCATTTCTGAACCCCAGCCCCGCCACTTGCTAGGGAGCCGATCCGGGCCAAGTCTCCTCGGCTGCCCGGGCCTCAGTCCCCCGTCGGCAAAACGGGGTTAACGAGAGCAGCTGCCTCACAGACTCGGTGTGACCAGCCCCTCACAGTGACCGGTACAGCCTCCTCCTCTCCCCCACCCCAGTGCCTTTGTGGCTTGCTGTCCCTGGGACCCCTCACCTATGCCACTGGTCACCATTTTTTAACCAGCAGGAATTTTCTGTCTGTTTCCCCTTCCCATTTTATTTAAATCTGTGTTTATTGGTTTCAGAGAAGAAGGGAGAGG
>PVJN01053402.1:0-13749 GCA_004026805.1 Lasiurus borealis | reverse complement strand
CCTGCATAATTTCTGTTGAGAAATCAGCTGACAATTATATGGGTGCTTTCTTGTAGGTAATTAACTGCTTTTCTCTTGCTGATTTTAATATTCTTTCTTTGTCTTTTGCTCTTGGCATTTTAATTATGATGTGTCTTGGAGTGGTCCTCTTTGGATTCCTTTTGTTTGGGGTTCTGTGTGCTTTTCTGGACTTGTAAGTTTTCTGTCATTATTTCTTCAAATAGGTTTTCTTTTGGCACTCCCATAATTCTGATGTTGGTATGCTTGAAGTTGTCCCAGAGGATCCTTACACTATCTTCACGTTTTTGGGTTCTTTTTTCTTTTTCAGTTGAGTGTTTTCTTCTTCTTCATATTTCAAATCATTGACTTGATTCTTGTGATACTGTAGTCTGCTGTTGGATCTCTGTATAATATATTTTATTTCAGTCAGTGTATGCTTAATTTCTAGTTGGTCCTTTTTCATATCCTCGAGGGTCTCGCTAAATTTATCAGCCTTTTCTAGAAAATTCTTGAAAAAACTTATAACCATGTTTGTGAACTCTATGTCTAGTCATTTGCTTTCCTTCATTTCCGACCTGTTTCTTTGTCTCTGCATTTTGGCTGCTTACCTAAGTTAATAGAGTGGCTTTGTGTGCTAGGTGCCCTACAGGGCCTAGTAGCTCAGCCTCCCCAGTTACCTGAGGTGAACACTCTTGGTGCACCCCTCTGTGGGCACAGTCTTGTTGTAGTTAAGCCTTGATTGTTGTTGGTGGTATCACTGGGAAGATTTGACTTCCAGGTCAATTGGCTGTGTGGATCAGTTGTGTCTATGCTGGGAGAACTTCTGTGCTGGAGATATCCTTATGACATAAGACTTGCAAAAGCCTCTGAGCTCAGCTTGGAGGGGTTGGAGTCTCAGAGCAGAGCAGACAGCAATGGCTTCCCATCAGCCCTGCCCTAAGAGGCCCCTGGGTCTCAGTGTCTTGCGTTAATTGCTGCAAGCACCTCTGAGAGAAAGCTGCCCTCGAGTTCCACCTGCTGCCAGACAGTGCAGTTTCTCCCCATATGAGTATGGGTCCCCAGAGTCTTGCCTGGAACTGGAGTTCAGTGCAGTTGGAGCTTTTGTCTCTCTCCCACTTGAGAAAGCCAGCCGTGTACTCAGTTGCCAGCCCTCTCCGCACCCTTGTGCCTCTGTACCTCCACCTTCTACAAGTCCTCTGAGTCTCACTCAGTGTGCTTTTCTCTTTCCTTCTAGTTGAATTCCCACTCAGCCAGCCTTCCTGTGGTTCTAGATGATGTCCGTTTTATCTTTTAGTTGTAGTTTCAAAATTATTGTGTGAGGCAGCAGTTTAGGTGTTTACCTATGTTGCCATCTTGGTTTCTCTAAGAACAACTCTTTATTATTTCTCACCAGTCTATTATCCAACTGGATTGTTTTTTTGGTCTTGGCTGAGTTTCTTCAAGTATCTGTGGTGGGTGTCGCTCTGATTCTGGGATCTGGCTGATGATTGGTTGAGGCAGTTGGCATTCCATCATGATTGGTCTCTCATGATTGGCTGGGGCCTTGACTTTCCTCCATGATGTCTTTCACTTCCCAGTTCATTGACATAAAAGCTCAGTGGGATTGCAAAAGGAAGCATGCAAAATCTTTAGTTCTAGAATTGGAACTGGTACAACATTGCTTTGCTGCCATTTATTGGCTAAAGAAGTCATCAGGCCAGCTCAGACAGAAGATGGGGAAATAGACTCCACCTTTTTATGGGAGGAGCTTTATAGTGACATGAAAAAGGGGAGTAGGTAGATTAATTAAGGCTATTTTGCCAACACTATCATAGAGATAATGGTGGAGTAAAAGGAGGAAGTGGAGGACTAAACAGGATTGGGGAGGTCACCTGTGGAAGCTGCTGGACTGGAGCCCACACAAATAATGCTGGAATCTCTGGGGAGGTTTGCCAGGCTGCTGATGCTGCTGCTGGAACGTTATTCAGGCACCGCCTGTGCTCATGTGGGGACCAGGGTGACTTCTCCTTTCTTCCTGCCAGGGACTCACATTGGCCAAACGTAGGCAAAAGTCACTGGCAAGAGAATCTGGGAAATGCAGTGTGAAACTTCCAGGCCTTGCAGCATGGAGGAGGGAATAGAAACGCGAGTGTGGGGTTGCCACAACCCGTGTAATTCTTATCCCATGGAAGTTTAAAAAAATTTTTAAATATATTTTTACTGATTTCAGAGAGAGGAAGGGAGAGGGAGAGAGAGGATTGAAACATCAATGAGGAGAGAGAATCATTGATTAGCTGCCTCCTGTACGCCCCTCTACTGGGGATTGAGTCCCTAACCCGGGCATGTGCCCGGGACCCTTTATTCTGCAGGCTGATGCTCTTTCCATTGAGCCAAACTGGGTAGGGCCCATGGGAGTTTTGAGACCCATTCTCTTATGCTTTGATCCTAACACAGTAGGGAAATATAAGCCCAGATCCACAGGTGAACACTGGCCGAGTCAAGTGGGAACATGTGAAGAATTCCCAGGGAATTACTCTCGCTGGTTTTGAGCTATAATGTGGCTGGAGATAGGGGTGTGGACAAGATAATTAACTTGAATGGGCAAGAAAGCTCGAGTTCAGTCCCATTCATCAAAGTAAATGATCTATCTAGAGGAGCAATAGGTATAAAAATCTCAATATTTGCCACTTGATTTGTTGCTTAGCCATCAGCACAGAGTATTTGCCTGCAGGCGTTCATGAGTTCAGAGAGGCAGGTGATCAGAATGAAAAAGTATAAGAATATTAATCAAATGAAGACGATCAGGCAAAAAGTCTATTACAGGTGTGTAAGAAGACACAACTCTGAATTCTTCAATGAAGAGATGGAATTAACAGAAAATGTTTTTAGCGAAGTCTAGAAGCTTCCATTTAACAATCAGTGCCATGGCTGTGGGGACATCCAAAGATAGGGCAAGGGACGGGAAGGCACAAGGCACAAAGAGTCCAAGGGTGACCGCTCCTGGGAGGTTTACAAATACTCCACAATGAACGCCTCAGAGGCTTAATTACGATGACGTTTCACTATACAATGGACTTATCTGGCACAAATGTGTTTTAAATATGCATTACTTTCCTGTAAGAACTATTTAACAGTGATTATTTATACCGGGCTTAATCAATTAGAGTTTGAAATTGGCCTGCAAATGTGAAAAAACATAACTGCATAACCTTAGCTCTTTAAGATGCTCTGGAAGTCATTTCCTCCCTTTCTTCTCATGTGCATCTAATGAAATGGGGCTCAGAGTGCCTAAGGGCGTAATCTGAGGTCACACAGCAGAATTAAAGATGAAATGGGGACTAAAACTCTATGCCTTTTACTATAAATTGAACCTTGTATTTGACAGAGGCCAGGCCTGTGTCTGAATGAAGCAGTGTTTTCTAAATTGACCAGAATCACCCATAGGTACTCTTTCAACATAGATCTGTCTGATGCCCAGCACAGAGCTTCAGAGGCAGATTCTGGGGTGTCAGACAAAGCTGTAAGAGTATGCATTTTCCGAAAGCTTCCTAATGCATTTCTGACGTCTTGCTTCCTTTTCCTTTGTCCAATCCTGTGTAAGAACATGGTTTTAGGTACTGATTGTCAGAAGAGGGAACAATTTCTAGATCTTCACACAATTCCAGTTCGGGAAGGTTTTAGTCTGAAGTCCCTGGACTGAGCGACTTCCTGGGGGCTCATGTGCTGTACACCCTCATTAGAAATTTCCAGGGGCTTCCCAGATGGTGTGGCTCAGTTGGTTGAGTGTCCTCTCATGCACTGGGAGGTCGCCAGTTGATTCCTGGTCAGGGCATATGTCTGGGTTGAGGGCTTGATCCCCAGTGGAGGTTGTACAGTCCATCAATATTTCTCTCTCATCCATGTTTCTATCTCTCTCTCCCTTTCCCTTCCTCTCTATGAAATCAATAAAAACATATATTTTTTTCAAATAGAAATTTTCATGGGCCCATCCTTTGTACGGAGAGTGATAATGATGAAGGCATAGCATCAACTATTGTTGGGTTGGCTGCTCCAAGTACTTATCATTCAGAAAATTGTAGGATGATGTCTTGTTCAGGTCACATCCTATATTGATCCCCAGGCACCAGGCTGTTGGCGTGATTACCCAATGGTGAGTGTAAGTTATAATTGGGGAGAGGAGGCAGGTCTAGGGGTGAGTGAGCCTCTCTTATCCAGTGTGGTCTCTGCAGCTCCTCCCACAGCACCTGGCATGTGGTAGATGCTCAGTAACTGTTTGTTGACTGACAATGAGAGGGAGCTGTTATTGGGTGCCAATCTGCAGGAGCTGTACTTAATGTATCCTGAGTCACCAAGGGTCCTCTTTCCAGGGGTGTGGCTGGATCTGAGTGTCGTTGGGATTCATCCAGCGAAGCTCCACGGAGCCTAATGTCTGATGATAAATCATAACCCTCCTAGGTGCTCGGAATCAATTTCACACCTCATCTGTTATCCTGAGCAGAATTCGTGGGAGAGTCCCCTCACCACGGTAATACATCAGTTCACAGAAATGAAAACGCCCGAAGATCAGAAGAGGGAACACTGTTACAGTCCATGATGCTGCATCAGCTCCCCAGACACTGATGGATCTCGGGGGATATTTACATCTGAATCATGGCATCCACAAGGTCTCAAGCAGAACCCAGAGTTATGTGCAGCATGGAGGCAATTTTAAAAAATCATTTCTCATTATCTCTCGTCAGAAACTAGGTCTCTCTTTTTAGAAATATTCTCTAAAAAAATAATAAAAAAAGAGGAAACAGAGGAGAGTACTGTCTAGATCAGTGTTAGGTTGGCCACCAGAATACTCACTGTGTCCGTGACAGACAATGCTAACCTACCACTCTGCATTTTCCTCTTGTGCCTGTTACAGTCTCGTTGCTTCTCAACCTGAGGCTTGAACAAGCCACTGCTTGTTGGTGTGAGATCTCATGTTAAACTGAAACTCACTGACCGGCACCTCTCTGGAGTTTGTATTTGACTGTGATTTTTCTGGAAAGCTAATATCAGTAGGTAATGAGAGGATGAAGGGAAAAGCCAATGAAATACCAGAGGTTTGGAAGTCAGCTGGTACACTACTCTCTTATTCAAAGCCAGTGGCCAGCAGTGATTTTCCTTGAGAGGGAAGGTACTTTGCACAAGGTCATTCAATGGATTAAGCCAGGATTTGAATCACAGCCCCCTCACACTTGACCACTTTCTCTAGATCCACAAATAATGATGCCTGAAGGGTGACTGTGGAGACTCTCTAGTGCAGTGGTTCTCAACCTTCCTAAAGCCGCAACCCTTTAATACAGTTCTTTATGTTGTGGTGGTCCCCAACCATAAAATTATTTTTGTCGCTACTTCATAACTGTAATTTGCTACTGTTATGAACCTTAATGTAAATATCTGTGTTTTCTGATGGTCTTAGGAGACCCTGCTAGCTGTTGGCAACCCACAGGTTGAGAACCGCTGCTCTAGTGAGTGACCCATCAGGGGCTGGCTCCTATCTGCCTGACCACCCCCTTACCCCAAACCTCACAGCTCCCCATCTCATCCAGAGCCTTGCATGAAAGACCATAAATCACAATTCTTCCTGAAATGGCTTCCTTTCCGCCGTTTGTATTTGTGTCCTGCTGTCCCGTTAATTTCAGTTTGGGAGACAGAGACCCGGTGAAAGTCGCTATTGTGCCGGGCTCCTGTGCTGTTCAATAAATGCTAATAAACCATAATCTGCAGTCTTAATAATTGCTGCTGCTTGGACCGAAATGCAAGGGCAAAGATTACTTCGGACTGAATAGGATTTGAAAAGGCTGAGAGCACAGGCCTGGAGTGCGCAGTGGAAATGCCAGTTGCATGTTAATTGAAGTGGCCCTGCTGGCTAGCGGATGGTGCGCTGGTTCCACCTTGAGAGCCGGAGAGGGAGGATGGAAGCCTGTGGAATCCAAGAGAGTGGCTTCAGATGGTCCAGGAGCCTTGGGCGTTTTTCTGCAGCTCTGTTTACTCCTCAGCAGAATGGCTGGCCGGGAGCTGACTTAGGGGCAGGTTTTAATGAGTGGCGTGGGGATTCAGTGAGTAGCAGGGAAGTAGGAACCTCATTGATCATTTCTCGTAGTCCAGGAATGGAATGCTCAGGTCTACAGTGATCCAGACACCGGATAATTACCACCATTCTTTGCACGCGGTCGGCATCTACACAGAAACACGCTGAGCACTCATAGCACAAGGGCGGGTGGGCAACCACAGAGGTTTGCTTACAGTCCTACTGAGCCACGGGCAAGAGATCATCTCCATGTATCTCAACCCCTGGCAAACGCGTGTGTACAGAGTAACTTCCTACAGCTTTAACTGCTCGATAGAGTGTGTGACTAATTGTTTCTTTCCCTGAACAATGGGGGCCTCCTGGTAGACTGTATGTTTTGGTGTAATTATGTTGGCTCAGACCAGGGCCCAGGCCGTTTTAGCAACCTGAGGAGTGTGCTAATTGTCCTGAAGTATGCTGCATAGCGTGCGCCTCATTGCTGGAGTGGTCTTAATGGAACTTCTAATTAAAAATAAGAAGAGAGGCAGGGCTGGGGGCATCCCTCCCATGTCAGGGGTGCAGGCAGGGGCTTCTGAGCGTGCCGATGTGAGCCTGCTCATGGTGGGAGCCAGCTGGGGCAGGAATTAATGTGTCGCTGCTATGGTTTGTCTACGAGGCATAGCGCAGGCTGCGGGAGCTGCAATTAGAGCTCAGCCAATGGTAACATGTCTTCTAGGGTACCAATCTTTCTCCCAGGCTCCGTGGCGGTGTCTGTGCCTATGGAGACGCTGGGAGGAAAGGAGGCTAGAAAGTTTAAGTTGCTGGAGGTACAGTTTGAAACCCTGAGGAGGGAGGTCATGAGATAGGACTGTTCTGGAAAATCACTGGGCCTGCTGCTTCCCAAAGACCAGGCTGCCTTGCTGGCTAATTACAGTGAGCTGGGAATCTGATTTGGGTTTGGAAGGCTGGTCTACCTCTTATGAAGAGTGCATTTTTGGATAAGTTACTTTTCTGAGTCTCAGTTTGCTTGCCTGTAAAATGGGGATGAAAAGAGTGTTGGAATATTGATGGTATTTTCTTGGCATCATGGAGACCTCAGGCATGCCTACCCTATGTGGACAGTCACTTCTCCCCTCTCCGGGCCTCCACTTCCCCATTCTTTTGCTCCCCTCTGTCCAGATGAGTGCCACAAAAAACATTAGCAGAATGGGGAAATATTTTTATTTATAACTGAGTCCAATAGCTTGAAGTAGAAGAGAGAAAAGTGAGCAAAAGAGAGGTTAGCTTCCCCCTGATGTGAGTCTCAGCCTTGTTGTGGTGACTGACCCATGGAAGGAAGAGATCGGAGATAGAGACAGGAGTCTGACATGCATGGAAACCTTTGAAGACAGGTCAAGAACTAATGATGTTCCTGCAACCTGGATCATTGGATCACCATCTGGTGTCTGCCTATGGGGAAGAGAAGATGGGTGACCTAGACAGAGACTTTCTGGTATAGGAAGGCAGAGGAAATGTCCCCAGTTTTTACTTCTGGGTTTGTGGTCAGGAATAGATGAGAAAACACTCTTTTGAGCCAGCCCTCTGCTACCATTGGCCAAGGGAATCATTCATTTCCTGTGACTTCAGGTACTAACATTCTAGGAGTAATTAAAAAAGAAAAAAAAGATGAGTAACTAGCAGGCTCATAGGACAATTGAGAGTAGCAGAAGTGACTCTCAACCTCCTGCAACTTCATGTCCCCTTTCTGGGTCTTGCATCTTCTCTCTGCTTTCTTTGCTCCTTAAAAAGAGCATGGCTTGACTTGAAGCCCAGCAAACATTAAGCTGCCCAGGGTCCTTTAAAAAATTTTATTTTTCAGTTACAGCTGATATATTTTATTAGCTTCAGGTATACAACTTAGTGATCAGACACTTATATAACTTACAAAGTGATCATCCCGCTAAGTCTCTTACCCACTTGGCACCATATATAGTTATTACAATATTATTGTCTATATTCCTTATGCTGTATTTCACATCCCCATGACTATTTTTATGTCTGGCAATTTGTACTTCTTAAACTCTTTCCCCTTTTCACCCATCCTCTCACCTCCTCCCATCTGGCAACCATCAATTTATTTTTGGTATCTGTGTTTCCCTTCCTTCCTTCCTTCCTTCCTTCCTTCCTTCCTTCCTTCCTTCCTTCCTTCCTTTTCCTTCCTTCCTTTTCTTCTTTTTTTTTAGATTCCACATATAAGTAAAAACATAGAGTATGTTATCTTTCTCTGTCTGACTTATGTCACTTAGCATAATACCCTCTAGGTCCTTTCATGTTGTCATAAATGGCAAGATTTTTAGATTGTTTTATGGCTGAGTAATACTCCATTGTATATATGTACCACATCTTTATCTATTTTGTTTCTCAGTGGACACTTAGGTTGCTTCCATATCTAGGCTATTGTAAATGATGTTGTAATGAATCTAGGGGTGCATATATTTTAACTGTTAGTATTGTAATTATAATGTGTTTTGGTTTGGACCTCTTTGGGTTCATCTTGCTTGGGACTCTGCATCTGCTGGACTTATATTTCTACTAGAGGCCTGGTGCACAAAATTCATTCAGGGTGTGTGTGTGTCCCTCAGCCCCATCTGGACCCTCTCCAATCTGGGATTCCTCTCACAATCCAGGACTACTGGCTCCCAACTGCTTGCCTGCCTGCCTGCCTGCCAGCCTGATCACCCCTAACCACTCCCCTGCCAGCCTGATCAATGCCTAACTGCCCTCCCTTGCCAGCCTGGTTGCTCCTAACTGCCCTCTCCTGCAGGCCTGGTTCCCTCCAATTGTTCTCCCCTGCAGGTCTGATTGCCCCTAACTGCCATCCTCTGCCAGCCCCATCACTCCTAACTGCCCTCCCCTGTAGGTCTGATCATCCCCAGCTGTCCTCTCTTTACAGGCCTGGTCCCTTCCAACTGCTCCCCTCTGCTGGCCTGATTGCCCACAACTGCCTTCTTGTGGCAGCCAACTTGTGTCCCCATGGGGGTGGCTATCTTTGACCATATAGTTATGGCCATCTTGTGTGTTGGAGTGATGGTAAATCTGCATATCACCTCTTTATTATATAGGATTAGCTTTGCCAGGTTAGGGAAGTTTTCAGTCATTATTTCTTCAAATATGATTTCAATCCCTTGCTTGCTCTCTTCTTTTTCTGGTACCCTATGATGTGAATGTTGGGATGCTTGATGTTATCCCAAAGGCCTTTTAATCTACCCTCCTATTTTAAAATTATTATTATTATTTTTTTTACTGTCCCACTTGGGTGTTTTCTGCTACTTTGTTGAACCAATCTCTGCCTCATCTGATCTACTGTTGATTCCCTCTAATGTATTCTTCTGTGTTCTTCATTTTAGTTAATATATTCTTCATTTCTAATTAGTTCCTTTTTATGTTTTCTTTTTCTTATGTTGAGTTCATCTATTTCCCCTGTAAGTTCATTGAGCATTCTTATAACCAGTGTTTTGAATTCTGTATCTGGTAGATTGCTTGCCTCCATTTTGTTTAGTTCTTTTTCTAGAGCCTTGTCCTGTCTTTCATTCGAGACAGGTTTTCTTTTGTCCCCTCATTTTGGTTGCCTTCCTGTGTTTGCTTCTATGTAGATCTGCTATGTTACCCAGTCTTGGTAGAGTGACTAATAGGTGCCCTCTGAGGTGCTGTGACACAGTCTGCCTATTCATCTGAACCAGGTGTTCTGGGTTGTCCCATGTGTGGGTTGTGTGTGCTCTCTTATTGCAGTTGAGCTTTGATTGTTGTTGGCATGTCAGTGGCTGGGACTGACCATCAGCTTGATTGGCTGTGAAGGCTGGATGTAACTATGTTGGACAAGCTATTATTTGGGGGTTGACTCCATGGAGCTGGAGTCACTTAACTTTAGCAGGGCTCTGGTGTCAACAGAGTCTGCACTTTGGTTTGTCATTTGTGAAGTTGATTAGGTGGTACCTGGTGCGACCAGAAGCTGGCCATTGAGTGTCTTGGGAGTGGCTCCTGTGCAGGCTAAGATAATTGTCTCTTGTGCTGGGCTCGGTGGCACTTGGGAGAGGCTATGCTGAGAATCGAGGCTGGCTTCCACTAGGGCTTGGGACCCTTTGGTGGGCACCACATTGTGAGCTGAGGCCAGCTGCCACGTGTGCCGGATTTGTGACTGCTTAGTTGAAGCTATGTTCGAAGACAACACTGGCTGCAGTTCATGCCAGGCTTGGTGCCACCTGACGGGAGTTACAGCACATTGAGACTGGTTCCTGCTTATGCTAGGTTTGGGGCTACTTAGGGAGAGGTACAGGCCATACTGAGGCCAGCTGCTCCTGGTTTGGGGTTTATGGACCATTGGGAAATTTTAGGAAAGTTCTCAGTGTGAGCTGATGCAGGCCACTTGTGCGGAAAAGCTGCTGGAAGTGGTCTACTGCCCAGGGTTCTTGTGCTCTTTTCTTGAAAAAGAATTCACTGTCCAACATACCAGTCTGTTATAAATGGGGAAAGCAAATGTATACTTCCAGTCTGTTATAAATGGGGAAAGCAAATGTATACTTCTGTTCACATTTTTCTCTTTTGTATCCAGTAAAAGGGATAAATGTGTGTGTGTGTGTGTGTGTGTGTGTGTGTGTGTGTGTGAGAGAGAGAGAGAGAGAGAGAGAGAGAGAGAGAGAGAGAGAGAGAGAGAGAGAGAGAGGAGAAGGGAGGATTGGAGGCTCAGAAGCAGCAGTTGTTGGGGCTTCAGAATTCATTTTCGCCTCTGCAGGTGAAGACTATGAGAGGTGACTTCTTACTGGTGTAGCCCCAGCCTCACCCGCAGGCTGCCCTTTGCAAACAGGGAGATCTGAGGAATTCTGGAAGCACTCCATAGTCAAACAGATCTCTGACTCACTTGCCATGTGGCCTATTTTAAAATGTTACCATTTTGTGTTAATTTTCTCATTTGTAAATGTCCAAGCAACCCTGGAAAGGATTACTAGTTCATCTCTGGCTGATGAGGTGGCTGAAGAGTCTTCATTGAGGGGTGTTGTTCTAGACTCGGCTCTAAATCTAAATTACTGGGTGACCTTGAGCTCCTCTGCTTATCTCTTCTCTGAATTTTTTCTTTTAATTTTTTCTAAAAATAATTATTTATTGTTTAGATTATTACACTTGCTCCCCCCCCCCACTGTTCCCCTCCACCTGGCTCCCACCCCTCCCTCTGCCCTTACCACTGCCTGCATTGTTCTCATCCATAGGTGTATAATTTTTGTCCAGTCTCTCTTTGCACCCTCTCACCCCTTCCCTCCTGAGAATTGTCAATCCACTCCCTTTGTATGCTCCTGATTCTATTATATTCACCAGTTTATTCTGTTCATCAGATTTTTATTCACTTGATTTTTAGATTCTCTTGTTGATAGATATGTATTTGTTGTTCATAATTTTTACCTTTACCTTTTTCTTCTTCCTCTCCTTAAAGAATACCTTTCAGCATTTCATATAATACTGGTTTGGTGGTTATGAACTCCTTTATCTTTTTCTTATCTGTGAAGCTCTTTATCTGCCCTTCAATTCTGAATGATAGTTTTACTGGGTAGAGTAATCTTGGTTGTAGGTTCTTGCTATTCAGCACTGCTGACAATCGTATGGATGCTTTCTTGTAGGTAACTAACTGCTTTTCTCTTGCTGCTTTTAATATTCTCTCTTTGTCTTTTGCTCTTGGTATTTTAATTATGATGTTTCTTGGTGTGGTCCTCTTTGAATTCCTTTTGTTTGGGGTTCTGTGCACTTCCTGGACTTGTAAGTCTATTTCTTTCACCAGGTGGGGAAAGTTTCCAGTCATTATTTCTTGCTCTCTCTCTTCTTCTGGCATCCTTATAATTCAGATGTTGGTATGCTTGAAGCTGTCCCAGAGGCTCCTTACACTATCTTCACATTTTTTGGATTCTTTTTTCTTTTTTCTTTTCCAGTGGAGTGTTTTCTGTTTCTTTGTATTTCAAATCTTTGACTTGATTCTTGCATTCCTCTAGTCTGCTATTAGGTCTCTGTATAATATTTTTTATTTTAGTCAGTGTATGTTTAATTTCTAGTTGGTCGTTTTTTATCTCTAGTTGGTTCTTTTTCATCTCCTCTTGGGTCTTGCTAAATTTATCCATGTTTTCTAGGAAATTCTTGAAAAACCTTATAACTGTGGTTTTGAACTGTATATCCAGTTGTTTGTTCTCCTCCATTTCTTTTGTCTGTGATCTGTTCCTTTGTTTCCCCATTTTTGCTGCTTCCCTGAGTTGGTAGAGTAGCTTTGTGTGGTAGGTGTCCTATTTGGTCCTATAGCCCTGCTTCCCCAGTTACCTGAGGTAGACTCTCTTGGTGCACTCCTTTGTGGAATGTGTGTGCAGCCTTATTGTAGTTAAGTCTTGATTATTGTTGGTATCACTGGGGGGAATTGACCTCCAAGCCAATTGGTTGTGAGGATCAGCTGTGTCTACACTGGGAGAATTTCTGTGCTGGAGTCAGCTTTATGATACAAGACTTGCAAAATTGCAAAAGCCTCTCTGTTCAGCTTTAATGGGGCAGAGTCTCAGGGCTGAGCAGACAGCCTTGGCTTCCTGTCAGCTCTGCCCTATGCGGCCCCTGGGTCTCATGTCCCTCAGTAATCACTGCAGCCCTCTCTGTGCACATGTGTGTATGTGTGTGCCTCCAGAACTTTGCCTTTCTGGCTTCCCTGAGTTTGTGTGTGCTCCAGGGGCCTGTATGAGTCTTGGTCCCCAGGGTCTGGCCAGAAACTGGGATTCAGTGCAATTAGAAGTGGATTTCAGTGCAGCTGGGAGGTTCTGTCTCCCTCCCACTAGAGAAAGTCAGTGGCACAATCAGCAGTCAGTCCTCTGTTTGCGCCCTTGCACTCACGTGCCTCCAGATCTCTGCCTTTTGGTGGCTCCCCTAAGTTTCTGTGCACTCCTCCCTTTTCACTACAGTCCAAACTCCCCCTGTATGAGCCTTGCTCGGAAATGAGATTCAGCTATTGGATCTGGGGTTTAGTGCAGTCAGGAGTTTCAGTCTCCCTCCCGCTAGAGGAAACCAGCCAGGCACTCTGCCGCCTGTCCTTTCCTTGCATGTGTCTCTGTACCTCAACTTTTTGCATCTCCTCTGAATCTCTGTGATCCCCTCTCTTCCCTTCTAGTTGTAGAATTTTCACTCAGCCAGCTTTCCTGTGGTTCTGGATGATGTCCGTTCTGTCTTTTAGTTGTAGTTTTGAAATTGTTATGTGAGGCAGCATTTTAGGTGTTCATCTATGCTGCCATCTTGGTTTATCCTCTTCTGAGTTTTGTCATCTTCAAGAATATCTTTCATTTCATCTTGTGGAAACATAGGTTAGTTGGAATAGGAAGGGCTCATAATACTGAAAAACAAACAAACAAAACAACAAAACAAAACCCCCAAAATCCCAACAATTTTTTTCCTCAAAATTCAGCCTTTGTTGGACTGGGGTCTAAGGACAGACTCTGAGGATACTGCTGGGTCCAGGTGGTCTTGGTTCCTGAGGTGCATGGGCTTACCTATCCCTGGGTGTGACCTGTGTAGAGCTGGCCCCTCTAGTAGACTGACTGGCTGTCAGGGGACAGAAAGTAGCATCTAATTGTGGGCACAGGAAGGACTGGAGGCAGTGCTGTGCAGGGAGGGGAACTAGAGACTTGTCTCAGTGCTTCATTTAGTGGTGAGCAGCTATTCTTTTTTTTTTTTTAATTAAATCT
>PVJN01053401.1:0-13750 GCA_004026805.1 Lasiurus borealis | reverse complement strand
TTATCTGGTATCCGGCTGTCTGCCTGTACAGAACTTGCTGTGAAGAAGTTGTTTTGTCTGATGGTTATATGAATAAAGACTCAGTCTTTTTTTAAATATTTTATTTTAATTAATTAATTAATTAATTAATTAATTAATATTTTCCCCTATTGCCCTCCCCACCCCCCAGTACATGCCCTCATCCATCTTCCCCCACCCCTGCTCTCCCCCCATTGCCCTATATCCACTGGCTATGCCTACACATACATGCATACAAGTCCTTCCTTGATCTCCCTACAGGCCCCTCCCCCACAACCTCCCCTGCCTTCCCACTGTAGTATGACAGTCTGTTCATTGATTCTTTGTCCCTGCATCTGCTTCCCCCCGACCTCCTGATTCTTGTCTTTAAATACATCTTGCCCCTGTAGGCTAGAAATAAACCCACAAGAGCAAAAGAAAAATGATTGAATCCCAATTTCAATGTCTGATAGCTTTGAGTCCCAGTTTCAATGTCAAACAGTTCCTTATGTGTTCATGTCAGCAATGGTATCTGGATAGTGGACAAATGATGGCAATGCAGGTCCAACCCTCTCTGGTTTGGTCCTAGGCATCCTGTAAAGACTCAGTCTTATACACCCACAACCTCTCATGGCTTCTCTAAGATCCAGCATCCTAGGAAGTCCAACCCCAGGCAGAGGAGCTGGGACCCCACACCTGTAACTAGTGAGTAGAGGACAAAGGAGGAACTTGGACTAAATTCCCAATAGTTAGCCCAGTGGCAGGGTTTGAGAAGGACCTGCCCTGGGACAGTAGGGAAGAATTTAGAGGAATATATGGACTCAGCAATTCAGAGCAGCAGTGCGAGCAGCGCCCTAGCTGTGCTCTGACAGACTATCCATTTTATTTTTCTAGATTTTAATTTCTTTTTTTTTTATGGAAAAAGATAATCAGAGAGCTGTCTACTTGAACTACATGGATTTACCTTTATGCAACTGTGCTTCAGCTTGTTCCTTGGTTTTAAATTGAGCAGCACAGAAAGAAATAGAAATAAAGACAGTTATTATACCTATTACATATATGACCATGATATCACCCAATATCACCTTTATTAGGATTTAGGAAATAAATCTTCCTCAGTTTCATGTACTCTTCAAACCTTATTATAAGGTTTTGTATAAGTGATTTACTGGAGCTTAAAAAAAAAAGATTCAAAGTTTTGACCAGTTTCTAACAAAAATAGAGAACACTATGTATTCATCTCACTCATTATTATTGTTTTCTTTTTGCTTGTTTTTCTGTTTTCGTGACATTTTCAATTATAAATGTTGTTTCCTGCTTTTTAAAAAATCTATTTTTATATGCCACTTCATTTCTCAAATAGATTATTCTGTAAGTAAACTGACTCAAATTTGTCATTTCTATAATTAGGATTCTATTTACATGGATATTTTCAGGGCTAATAATTTGATATAAGATAGTCTTTTCTTCTTCAGAATTTTAGTAAATATCTATAGATAACTACATTTGATATTCATAAGTCAGTTAATCAGACATTGCAAATATTTTTTAGAAGCTAAATCCAAGTAAAGACATTACTCAAGCATCAGCATTGAGAATAAAAGAATAAAAGCAAAAGCATAACCAGCTAATTAGTTTTCAGTGCTCAGTGAGATTTCTAAAGGCTGTTTTCATTCATTTTAAATAGTAAATGTGTGGTGAAGGCAAGTTTTCCCCAGAGAAAATCTAAATGAGAAATTTCTAAAAGCAGTTACATTAATTTAGATACAGTACATATTTAATATGAGAAATAAGTTTAATTTTCATTAGATACGTTAAAAGAGACAATTCACTCTAGACTTGTTTTATATAAAAGTTAGTTGAGATAGAGGCATTGGATTATTAAACAATAAAATATATGATAAATGATAAAAAAGCTGGCTAGCGACTTTGAAATATAATTTAGTTTGAATTCCTTTAGTTAATACTAAGATACTACATGTATATAAAGAACATATAAAAAAGATTTCACCCAAATCAGTGAAAAATATGAAATAAATATGTGCATATTCAGTAACTAAGTCTATTTTGCCATACTGAATTCTATGGAAGAAACAAAGAAGTCCAAAATATGACCTTTACACAATGCATTTTACTCTCTCACCCAGAAGCTACAGTCTCCAGATATAGATAAGAACCAATACAAATGAAATATTATATATATGGCGAGACCCTTCAAAGTTCATGGCACAAAATGGGAATTCAGATAAATGTTTGGTATCTCACTTTTTTATTATAATAATGAGGAATAAATTATTGTCACCTTTATGCAGTCTTTGAGCTGGAAATGTAAATTATAAGTTACATTAAATGATTCAAGGGGCAGGGTTGAAGAGAGCATCTTTCAGATAAGTAAATATCATGAACTGAGTAGAAATAATACTGGAAGAAAGCCATCAGCTGACTTGCCTCGTTGGAAAAAAAAATAGGTTGGATTGGGCAGTAAAGGCATTACATTTGAAAGATATATTTGGTTTGCCAAGTTAAGGTTTTAGAGACTTAGGGATGGTTTCATAAAAATAGAGATGCTAAGTAAAGGAATGCATTTTGGGTAAAAATAGTTCATTCTTTCTGAACTTTAATGGTTTGCTCATTTTTGTGAGATAAAACTCATGTGTAAAATTTTATATATCTTTTATTTTTAAAATAATGAAGTATTGCTTTGGAATTTGTGGTAGATTTTAAGAGTAATTGGCCCAATTTGTTCAACACTCCGTATATCTACATACTTGCCTCATTCCCTCTACACTCAGATTCTAGGCTTGACTGTGACTTGATTTGGACAGAAGACAATACCAACCTATAATAATAAAAATGTAAAATGCTAATTAGACAAGATGTCCAGAAGGACATCCTTCTGGATGAAGCCAGGGCTGTGAGGGAAGCCTGAGTCCTGGGTGCCAGACGGAAGCCAGTGCTAGCAGCCGGGGAAGGAAGGCCCATTCTTGGATGAATTTTGTGCATGAGGCCTCTAGTGTTACATAAGTGGAGATTTGAAAACAGCTTACATATTGGCAGTTGTCCTCTCATATTCTCTTGGAACTCTGTAACTGCTATATGAATAAGCCCACATTAACCAGTTGGAGAATAAGAAAGAATAGGGCACAGATACAAGTCATTCTACAGGTCCCTTATAGACTAACTATCCCCCACTACTCTAAAAGTTGATGACAGACACTTGAATGACATCAGAAGACCCATTCTGTTGTGCCCAGTACAAATTGCTGATCTGTGGAACTGCGTAATAAATAAATGGTTGTGTTAAAGTAGGTTTTGGGATATTTTTACATAGTAAGAGTGTTCTGATTGAGAACCAAATAAATGAGATTTAATCTGTTACATATTTCTGTATAAATTTATTTCTTTCATATTTATCATTTTAAAAGGCAATAATAATAATAGATAAGATTTGTTGGTCATTTACTGTATGCTTTGTACTATGCACTTTACACACATTATTTAATCTTCATGAAAACCATACTATATATTAGTTATAGATTTGATTACAGTTGAAGAAACTGAAACTTTAAAGAAAGCTACTTAAAATTTGTGAAAAGTAATTTGCCGATGGAAAGTTACAGTGGTAAATTATACTGTTTTATTTCATATTAAACTAGTGGCCCAATGCACAAAATTTGTTCAAGAGTAGGCCGTCCTTCCCCTGGCTGCTGTCACTGGCTTCCCTCAGACACCCAGGACCTGGGCTTCCCTTAGAGTCCTGGCTTCGTCCAGATGGATTTCTGGTCTACTTAGCATATTATGCTTTTATTATTATAGATAATTTGTGCACATTAAAAAGGGGATGCAGAATCAAGTCTCCACCCAACCACATGCACCTCAAAATTGCGTGATACCCAGACCCAGCCACGCCCCCCTATTGGGCTAGATCCAGACCTGGCCCCACCAGGTGGGGGTGTAGTCTCAGGTCCCCTGGTCTGGCACCAGGACAGGGTGCATGGCCTGAGGTCCCCCAGTAGGGCAGAGGATGTGCCTTGAGGTACCCTGTCATGACCTGCCAGCTGGGAGGTGGGATGCAGCCTCAGGTCTCTCCGCCCAGCACTGGGAGGGGACACAGCCTCAGGTCTCCCATCAAGTCCCACTGGCAGGGATTGTAGCCTCAGGTCCCCTGTCAAGCCCTGATAGGTGGGGAACATGGCCTGAGGTCCCTTGTCAAACCCTGATGGATGGGGAGCATGGCCTGAGGACTCCTGTCAAGCCACATAGGGGTGGAGGAGGATGTAGCCTCAGGTCCTTGTTGACTGCTCCTTAAGGTTCCTTAAGGGAACTTGGCCTCAGCTGTGGAGGCAGCCATCTTTGTGTCAGAATGATGGTCAATTAGCATATTCCCTCTTTATTAGACAGGATTATTGCATTCCTGAAATAAAAACACTTGATTACTATGTAATAACTTTTTGAATATTGTATATTTGCTTTGATGTTATTTTGCTTAAGATTTTGCCTCCATGGGAAAACAAAGATGGCAACATAGGTAAACACCTAAACTGCTGCCCTGCACAACAATTTCAAAATTACAACTAAAGGACAAAACAGACATCATCCAGAACCACGGGAAGACTGGATGAGTGGAGATTCTACAACTAGAAGGAAAGAGAAAAGCACACTGAGACTTAGAGGAGCTGCAGGAGGCAGAGGTACTGAGACATGCACGGAGAGGACTGGTGGCAGAGTGTACACCTGGGGCTAACTTTCTTAAGTGGGAGGGAGATAAAAGCTCCTGATAGTGCTGAACTCCAGTTCCAGGTAAGACTCTGGGGACCAGACTCATGTGGGGAGACGCTGGACTGTTAGGAGGAAGAAAAGCATACTGAGACTCAGAGGAACTATGGAAGACAGAGGTACTGAGGTGTGCGCACATGGGAAGGGTGGGAACTGAGTACACAGCTGGCTTTCTCAAGCGGGCGGGAGAAAAAGCTCCCGACTGCACTGAACTCCAGTTCCCGGTGAGACCCTGGGGATCCAGACTCATTCAGGGAGCAACTGGACTGTCTGACAGTGGGCAGAACTTGAAGGCAGCTTTCTCTAGAGATGCTTGCAGCAATTACCATGACACTGAGACACAGGGGCCTATTAGGGCAGGGCTTATGAGAAACCAATGCTGTCTGCTCTTCCCTGAGATTCCGCCCTATCCAAGCTGAGTATAGAGGCTTTTGCAAATCTTGTCTTATAAGGGTGTCTCCAACACAGAAGTTTTCCCAGCATAGACACAGCTGATCCTCAAAGCCGATTGACCTGGAGGTCAATTCCGTCCAATGATACCAACAACAACCAAGACTTAACTACAACAAGACTCTGCCCCCAGCTCACAAAGGGGTCCACCAAGAGTGTCCACCTCAGATAACTGGGGTGGCTGAGCCACTAGGCACTATAGGACACCTATCACACAAAGGCACTCTGTCAACTCAGAAGATGTCAAAATGTGGAGACAAAGAAACAGATCACAAATGAAAGAAATGGAGAAAAGAAAATGACTGGATATAGAGTTCAAAACCATGATTATAAGGTTTTTCAAAAATTTTCTAGAAAAAGCTGATAAATTTAGCAAGACCCTTGAGGATATGAAAAAGGACTAAAATGTAAACATAAACTGACTGAAATAAAAAATATTTTACAGAGACCTACCAGCAGACTAGAGGAACACAAGAATCAAGTCAAAGATTTAAAATACAAATAAGCAAAAAACACTAAACTGGAAAAGCAAAAAGCAAAAGGAATCCAAAAATATGAAAGTAGTATAAGGGGCCTCTAGGACAACTTCAAGTGCACCAACATTCAGATTATGGGGGTGCCAGAAGAAGAGAGAGAACAAGATACTGAAAATCTATTTGAAGAAATAATAACTAAAATCTTTCCCCACCTGGTGAATAAAATAGTTTTTCAAGTCCAGGAAGTGCACAGAACTTTAAACAAAAGGAATCCAAAGAGGACCACACTGACACACATCATAATTAAAATGCCAAGAGCAAAAGATAATGAAGTATATTAAAAGCAACAAGAGCTGAGACCGGTTTGGATGAGTGGATAGAGCGTCGGTCTGTGGACTGAAAGGTCCCAGGTTCAATTACGGTCAAGGGCATGTACCTTGGTTGTGGGCACATCCCCAGTAGGGGGTGTGCAAGAAGCAGCTGATCAATGTCTCTCTCATCAATGTTGCTAACTCAGTCCCTCTCTGTTCCTCTCTGTAAAAAATAAGTAAGTAAGTAAATAAATAAAAAAATATATTTCAAAAGCAGCAAGAGAAAAACAGTTAGTTATCTACAAGGGGGCAACCATTAGACTTTCAGCTGATTTTTCAACAGAAAATATGCAGGCCAGATGAGAGTGGCAAGAAATATTCAAAGTGATGAATATCAAGAACCTACAACCAAGACTACTCTACCCAGCAAAGCTACCATTCAGAATTGAAGGGAGATAAAGAGCTTCACAACAAGAAAAAGCTAAAGGAGTTCATAACCACCAAATCAGTATTATATGAAATATAATACCTTCTGAAAGGTATTCTTTAAGAAGAGAAAGAAGAAGAAAAAGGGAAAGATAAAAATTATGAACAGAAATACATATTTATCAATAAGTGAATCTAAAAATCAAATGAATAAAAAAATCTGATGAATAGAATAAAATAATGAATTTAATAGAATCAGGTGTGGGCTGACAATTCTTGGGGGTAAAGGAGTGTGGGGGGTACAGGAAGAGACTGGACAAAAATCATACACCTATGGATGAGGACAGTGCATGGCAGGGGTGAGTAAGGGCCGAGGGTGGGGAGGGAACCAGTTGGAGGGGAACTATGAGGGCAAAAAGAGAAACAATTGTAATAATCTGAACAATAAAGGTTTATTAAATTAAAAAAGATTTTGTCTCCATGTTAATTAGTTCAGTAGTACATAATTTTATTTCTTATCATGATTTGTTATAATGTAAAATATTATATCAAAGTTATTCTGAACTAAAGGAATAAATTGAGAAGTGGTTATCTCTTTTTCTGTTCCCTAGAAAATTATGTAGTATTGTTATGAATTCTTCCTTAAAAATTTAGTAGGACTTACAGGAAAGGTATTTTTTTCTCTAGGAATTTATTTCATCTCTATTTTAAAATCTATACTAATAAAAGGGTAATATGCTAATTAGATAAGATAGACCAGATGTCTTCCAGACATCCTTCTGGACAAAACCTTGGTGATGGGGGCCAAGGCAGAGGGAGTTAGGGTTGATCAGGCCTGCAGGGGAGCAGTTAGAGGCAATCAGGCTGGCAGGAGAGAGTTTTTAGTGGTAATCAGGCTGGCAGGGGAGAGCAGTTGGGGAGATCAGACTGGCAGGGAAAAGCAGTTAGGGGCAACTAAACTGGCAGGGGAGAGCAGTTAGAGGTGATTAGGCAGACAGGCAGAGGCAGTTAGGGGTGATCAGACAGGCATGCAGAGTGGTTAAGGGCTAAAAGGCAGGCTGCCAGTGTGGTTAGAGGCAATCAGGCAGGTAGGCAGAGGGGTTAGGGGCGATGAGGCAGGCAGGCAGATGAGCAGTTAGGAGCCCATGGTTTTGGATTGCAAGGGGTCCCGGACTAGAGAGGGTGCAAACAGAGCTGAGGGACCCCCGTGCATGAACTTTGTGCACCAGGCCTCTAGTATACTAGGTGTACCGGTTAATAATGGCAGATTTTGTAATCAAAGAAAACATAATTTCAAGAGAAACATCAAAAGTGCTTTATTCAAAGTAATGTCCATTGCTAGCTACACATTTCCCCTTTTTTCAGGTAATATGTGGATAATATCTCAATAGAAGTTTTCTTGTTTTGAGGTAAACCATTCAGAGACCCATTTTCTACTTCATAAGTTTTGAAGTGCTGCTCAGAAAGTGTGTGTGCTATCTATCAGAACAAGTGGTAATCTAAAGGAGCAAGGACTTTTAACATGTCTTTAACTGGTTTTGAAGTGTGTGATGGTGCGTCATCATGAAGCAAAATTACTTTGCTGTGTCTTCTAGAACATACTGGTCATTTCACGATCAAAGCACGGTTCCAATTGATTATTTGTTGTTGGTAGTAATCAGTATTAATGGTTTCACCTGATTTTAGAAGCTCATAATATGCCACACCTTCTTGATCCCATCAAATGCAAAGCATTGTCCTCTTTCTGAAGCAATTTGACCTTGCAGTCAATGTTGATGGTTGACCAGGATCAATGCATGATTTTGTGCATTTGGGATTCTCAAAATAAATCTACTTTTCATCGTCAGTCACAATATCGAGGCAAAAAAGACTTTCTTTTGTGCCTTTGAAGCAACATTTTATTGATGACTTTTCAGTTTTCCATTTGTCTTTCCTATTGCTTGTAAAAGATCGGATATTGTTTGCTGAGCAACATCTAATCTTTCTGCAACTTGCTTCTGAGTTTGATACACATATTCATCCAATAATGCTTGTAATTGTTGGTCTTCAAACTTTTTCAGCTGACCTGGACATTCTTTGTCTTTCACATTGAAATCATCACTTTTAAAGCATTTAAACCAGCGTTAACAAGTATCTTGAGATTGAGCATGTTTACCATAAGTTTTAATTCATTACTTTGTTTTCTTCAAAACAAAGTAATGAATTAAAAACTTCCCACAAATATCTATGATGTTAATACCTTCAGCAAATTTGCATATGAAGTTTTGAAGTCTGTTGTCAATACAACAAAATAGCATACATATCAAATTGCTTATATATCAACATATGTGTAACTGCATCTATTGAAAAAAATCTACATTATTAACCAGTACACCTAGTATTTTATAAAGTTTGCTAAAAATCTTTCTAGGATATTTTTCATGTCTTTAGAATTCTCATTGTGTTCCCTCCATTATTCTTGACTCTTCTTATATTGCTTTTGTTTTCTTTTTATTCTATAATATCCAGGGTTTATGAATTTATTTGTCTTTTGAAAAACAACTTTTTTTCTTTCAACATTTATCCCCTTTATGCTCTCTTCAACCTCTACCACAATCATAACCACAATCACCACACTGTTGTCTTATCTGTTTTTTAAAAATATATTTTTTATTGATTTTAGAGAGGAAGGGCGAGGGAGAGAGAGAGAAACATCAATGATGAGAGAGAATCACTGATAAATTGCCTCCTGCATTCGCCCAATGGGGGACTGAGCCATTAGCTGGGCATATGCCCTTGCCAGGAATCGAACCTGTGACCTCTTTGTTCATAGGTTAATGCTCAACCACTGAGTCATGCCAGCGGGGCTCTTCTCTATTTTTTAATAGCTGATATTAGTTTTCTATTTCCTTCTGCTAATATCCTTGTAATAAATATATTATTCTTTTAAAAAATTATTTAATTGTATTATTCTTTATTGAATTATGCCTATTTCTCTTTTTTAATATATGAATTTTAACACTATTTATTTTCTTGTACACATAATTTTAGATGTACCTGGAAGTTGTGTTAATATTTTCATTATTATTCAGTTCAAAAGCACTTCTAATTTCGACTATAGTTTCTTTTGAACCATGCCTTACTGAAGTTTATGACTTCATGCCTATATACATGGAAATTTTGTCATTATGTTTACAATTTTGATTTTTAAAATTTTCTCTGATTATTGGCAATAATTTCATTCTTATAAAATGTTCTTTTTTTAATAAAAAGTATACCTTTCCTATTATGAATATAACCATAGTAGCTTTTTTTTAATAGGGTTATTTTGAGAGATTCTTTTGAATATGTAGTATAGCTATTTACACCTTTTTATTCCAAGTTCTCTGAACCTTGATATGTATATCTTTTTGGAGAATTAGTATGCTTTTAACCTAAAATTATCTTCATATTTGGACTCTTGTTCTATTTATATTTAATATAGTTACATTATCCTTGTATTTATTTCTATATCTTGTTATTTGCTGTTCTATTTGTACCTATTCCTTGTTCTCTTTATTTAAAAGCTCATTGTATGCCTCTTTGGAGAAGATTTTAAAAAAATATTGTACTATTTCACCCACCCAGATGTTACAAAATGACTCCTTGAATTATTGAAGTTTAATGTAGAGAAATGTTATATTTTCCTGGACAATAAAGTGGTCTTATAATATTTTAACTCCATTTATTTCTCTTTATTTACACAATCTCCCAGTTGAGCATTTTAATTGTGCATGTGTGTGTATCTGAATGTGTTTGTATATTTGTGTTTTGATATCAATATATCACATTGTTTTATACACTTCCTATTCTTTAGATACACCCACATATTTACATTTCTTTCCTTGCCTCTAACTGCTGCCTTTCCAGCTTCCCTGTGCACCAGGACCACACGAGTCTAGGTCTTCAGGGTTTTGCTCCAAACAGGGGCTTAGTGGAGTCAGAAGTGGCACAGTTGGGAGGGTCTGTCTCCCGCCCACTCACAAAAGCCAGCGGCACAATCAGCAATCTGTCCTCTGCGCAGTGCCATGCACGCCACTAGCCCTCTGATCTTTTGCAACTCCCCTAAATTTCCGTGCACCTCTCCCTTTTCACAGTCCAAACTCCCCCCTTATGAGTTTTGACTGATCTGGAGTTTAGTGTCCTAGGATAAGGGGTTCAGTGCCTTTGAGAGTCCCCGTTTCCCTCCTGCCAGAGAAAGCCTGCCAGGTACTCCGGCACCCGCTCTCTCAGCGTGTGTCTCCATACCTCAGCTTTTTGCAGCTCCTTTGGGTTTCTGTGAGCCCTTCTCTTTCCTTCTAGCTGTAGAACTTACACTCAGCCAGCTTTCCTGTGTTTCTGGATGATGTCCATTCTGTCTTTTAGTTGTAGTTTTGAAATTGTTGTGCAAATCAGCAGTGTAGGTGTTTACCTATGCTGCCATCTTAGAGTCTCTCTTCTGCCCTTGGCATTTTAATTATGATGTGTCTTGGTGTGGTCCTCTTTGGATTCTTTTTGTTTGGGCTTCTCTGTGCTTCCTGGATTTGTAAGTCTATTTCTTTCACCAGGTAAGGAGAATTTTTGGTCATTATTTCTTCAAATAGGTTTTCAGTATCTTGCTCTCTCTCTTCTTCTGGCACCCCCATAATTTGGATGTTGGTATGCCTGAAGTTGTCCCAGAGGCTCCTTACACTATCTTCATATTTTTTTATTTTTTTGGTTGGGTGTTTTTTGCTTCCTCATATTTCAAAACTTTGATTCTTGGGGTCCTCTAGTCAACTTGGATTTTTGTATATTATTCTTTATTTCAGACAGTGTCTGCTTAATTTCTGACAGGTCCTTTTCCATTTTTTTTTTTTTTAGTATTCTCATTAAGATCCTTGAAGGTCTCACTAAATTTCTCAGAGGTCTTGTTAAGTTTCTCGGCAGTTTCTAGAAGATTCTTGAGTAACCTTATAACTGTGGTTTTGAACTCTATATCCTGTAGTTTGCTTTTTTCCATTTCTTTCATTTGTGACATGTTTATTTGTCTCTGCATTTTGGCTGCTTCCCTGTGTTGATGGAATGGCTTTTTGTGGTGGGTGATCTATAGCCCCAGTGGCTCAGCCTCCCCAATCACCTGAGGTGGACACTCTTGGTGCACCCCTTTGAGGGCTGGGTGCACAGTCTTGTTGTTAGTAAGCCTTGATTGCTGTTGGTACATAGGAGGAATTGACATCCAGGCCAATTGGCTGTGAAAATCATCTGGGTCTATAATGGAAGAACTGCTATGTTGGAGACACCCTTATGGGGCAGGACTTGCTTCAGTGGGGCTTTGGTGTTCACTGAGTCTGCCTCTTGAGTGTGTTGCTTATGGATGTGAAGAGTAGAAATATGTTGTTATTTCACACTGACCACTAGGTACACTGGCTCCTGGATCTTCAAGGAGGTGCAAGTCATCAACTGTCTTAGGCCACCCAGCAGGAACTACAGTGAAATCTGTAGATTTCTCTTTTTTGTTTGGGGTTTGGAAGTTCTGGAGCTGTCTGACCCAGCTGCAATTTGTAGGTTAATCTGCGAGAGGACAGGTGGTTCATATGTAAAAGCTGCTGCGCACAATTTGGGTGGGTTTATAAATTGGGTGGGTCTGAGTCTCAGGGACTCACTAGGGCATGGCAGCCAGTGATGGCTGCCAGTCAGCCCTCTCTGTGTCTCTGAATTTCTGTGTCCCCAGGTCCCGGGCCCCAGCCCAGTAAACAATGATTTCTGAGCGCACTTCCAGAAGAGAGCCATCCTCACTTCCCAAGCTGATGCAAGACAGTCCAATTTCTCCTGTTACGAGTCTGGGTTCCCAGAGTCTCATCGGAAACTGGAGTTCGGAGCAGTAGGAAGCTTGAGTCTCCGTCCTATTTGAGAAAGACAACCACATTCTCATTGCCAGCACTTTATGTGCATGCCTCCGTAACTTTGCTTTTCCATGGCTGGCTCTGCACCTCCTACACAGTTTCAATGTGATTTTTTCTTTCCTCCTAGTTCCACTCAGCCAGCTTCCTAATGGTTCTGGGTGTTAGTCATTTTGTCTTTTAGTTGTAGTTTTGGTGTGATTGTGAGATGCAGCACATACAGGTATATGCCTTATGCCACCATATTTGACCAAGATTTCTATGTTGATATAGATATGACATAAAGTTAATAGTCTAATCATTGCTTGGTTTATTCTTTCTATAGCCAGTATTTTTCTTTCCATCATTTTTATTACTTTGACTATAAAGTTTTTCCCCCCCAATTTATTATTTGCTGGTATATTTTTAATGTCAAATTGCATAACATATCTATGCTAGGTTTCAGCGGTAATAATGTCTGAACTAACTCCCTTAAATTCTCCAAACCTAATTATTCAGAAGACCAGTGACCAGCATCTGTGCAGCTCTCCACAATCCTGATGCTTATTACTCTGCTCTGATACCTATGTGTGACCTAACTTTCCTAAAGTTTGCAGCTGAAACTCCATTTCTTTTATGCTTAATTTCTGAGGAAAATAATAGTCATGTTTATTTCAGATTTTAAAACCTACCTTAAGGGAGTTAATAATGGTACTATAGAATAAGTTAATCAACTAAACATCACACATATGAGTAAGACAAAGCAAAAACAATTTCAAAACAACAGCACATTAAGAAAAGGGAATGAGCACATTTGGTCTATAGGTTTGATGTATTAGAGCAAATATTCTGAATTTATTAAAACTATATTTTCTTATCTTAAATAGTCTAAAAACTTTCTATATCAGTTATCTTTACATGTGAGTCTAATTTTACAATAAAACATGAGTATGATAAACTCAAGATCTTTTTTTCTTTCTAAATTAAATCTTTATTATTCAGATTACTACATTTGTTTCTCTTTTTTCCCCTCCATAGCACCCCTCCACCCAGCTCCCACCCTTCTCTCAGCCCTTACCTCCCTCTCATTGACCTCATCCATAGGTGTATGATTTTTCTCCAGTCTCTCCCTGTACACCCCTCACCCTTTTCCCCCAGAGATTATTAGTCCACTCCCTTTCTGTGCCCCTGATTCTATTATATTCACAAGTTTATTCTGTTGATCAAATTTTTAATTCACTTAATTTTTAGATTTACTTGTTGATATGTATTTGTTGTTCATAATTTTTTGGCTTTTACCTTTTTCTTCTTCCTCTTCTAAAAGAGTACCTTTCAGCATTTCATATAATACTGGTTTGGAGTTGATGAACTCCTTTAGCTTTTTCTTCTCTGTGAAGCTCTTTATCTGCCCTTCAATTCTGAATGATAGCTTTGCTGGATAGATTATTCTTGGTTG
>PVJN01053400.1:0-13750 GCA_004026805.1 Lasiurus borealis | reverse complement strand
TTAAGAGTATGTAGAACTATACTCTATAAATAATAGTTTGCTCGTAATACTCAGATTTTAATGGCTCCATTTCTGAAATCTAATTGTACCCAAATTCATTCAGAAAAAAACCTCATACTAGAATCCAACTATGCAGACAACTGTTCTTTCTGTTTAATAAATTACAAGTTCTTGTCACTTAAGAACTGGTTAAAAATAGCTGGATAAAGTAAATTCTTTCCTGGTTATTTACTTCAAATAAAAGTGTTTTGGAGGCTAGTAAACTCTTTTTTACATTTCATATGGAAATAATTTGATAAGCTTGGCAGAGATGTGACCAATGAGCTAAGAACATTCAAGTTATTTTAGTCTTGAGTTACTAACACTGAACAGAGAACTAGTTTTCATCAAGTAAAGAACAGCGTGATTATATGTTATGCAAATGTGAGTGGAAAAGTAAACAATAGTTAGTTTCCACTTAGGTTTTATGTTCTGCCATACTTCCAATTGATCATATTAATTCAAGATGACACGAGGCATCTGTATGCTTAATACTAGAAACTTGGTAACATTAAAAGCAAATTATAGCCCTAACCAGTTTGGCTCTGGATAGAGCTTCGGCCTGCAGACTGAAAGGTCTCAGGTTCCATTCCAGTCAAGGGCATGTACCTTGGTTGTGGGCACATCCCCTAGGGGGTGTGCAGGAGGCAGCTGGTCGATGTTTCTCACTCTCTATCCCTCTCTTTTCCTCTCTGTAAAAATATCAATAAAATATATATTTTTTTAAATTACAGGAGGCATCCTGATATTCAATATTAGCAATAGATAATCCTATATAATAAAGAGCTAATATGCTAACGGTCATGACACCCTCTCGCCGTAACGACTGGGAATCGAACTGTGACCTCCTGGTTCAGAGGTGGATGCTCCACCACTGAGCCATTCTGGCTGGGCTGTAAATTATATTGATAATGGTGAAAAATGAGACACAACTCACATATATAAAAATTAAGATTTGATTAGCCAGGCTCGGAGGCTCATCATCCCATACACCAAAAGGCTGTAGGTTTGACTCCGCTGGGGCACATACCTGGGATTTCAGATTTGATCATACAAGAGGCAACCAATTGATGTTTCTCTCTCACACATAAGTGTTTCTCTCTCCCTCCCTCCCTTTCTCTCTAAAAATCAATAAAGGCATATCCTCAGGTGAGGATTAAAAAAAGAAAAATGATTTGATTAAATAAATTGTACCTTTAGGTTGGCAAGGCAGAGACAATTAGTTGCCTATCTATATCAACTAACCTATATTACTTAATAACTTGCTCTATTTAAAAAAATATATTTTATTGATTTTTTTACAGAGAGGAAGGGAGAGGGATAGTCAGAAACATCGATGAGAGAGAGACATCGATCAGCTGCCTCTCGCATGCCCCACCCCCCTGGGGATGTGCCCGTAACCAGGGTACATGCCCTTGACCAGAATCGAACCTGCAACCTTTCAGTCTGCAGGCCGACGCTCTATCCACTGAGCCAAACCGGTTTCGGCAAGAACTTCCTCTTTTCCTTCAGGATGGCATGGGGGCATGCTGGTGTAAGAACACCCACATCGGCAGGGGATGCTTTAAGAGGTTATTTGAGCCAAACCGAGACATACTGGGAAGCAAAGATCTCAAATGTTCTGGAACAGCCATCACCGACCTTTTGGACCTCCTGAACCACCAGCGGTCCACACCACCGGTGGGCGACCGCCATTCTGGAGAACGACAGTTCCGCAGGTTCTTTTCTACATTTGGGACTACGGCAGGAACGTGAGGAAGCTTTACATGAAGGTGGAAAAAAAGCAAGGCGAGCAAACATCTATGATTGGATTTCCGGATAGTTAGCAAGACTATGGCCGAGACTGGTTTGGCTCAGTGAATAGAGCATTGGCTTGTGGACTGAAAGGTCCCAGGTTCCATTCCGGTCGGGGCATATACCTTGCTTGCGGGCACATCTCCACTGTGGGGCGTGCAGGAGGCGGCTGATGGATGACTCTCTCTCATCGATGTTTCTGACTTTCTATTCTTTTTCCTTCCTCTCTGTAAATAATCAATAATAATAATAAAAAAGACTATGTGCTCCACCGAGGGTGCCTCTGCCTCTGAGGGGTCTGAAAAAGAGGATCACTCTGGCATTTCAAAGATGCTAAACTAGATGCCCAAGAACAATGAACAGGCCTGCTCGAGGCAAAGACTGACCTTCTGTTTGAAAAGTTATAGGCCTGGGCATGTCTGTCACCTGACCTAGGCAGATAGGAATGTATGATCCGATCACCACCCTGTGAGGTTACCCGAGGTCACTGAGCTTGTCGGGTGTTTGGTCCGCAGGCATGCGAACTATGTAGTTACATAAGAACTCCTGCTCAGAAGGACCTTCTGCTGAGCCAGTGCTCTACTGTTGCTCTTTGAAATCCTCACTTTTGTCTTTGAAGTTGTGCGTTGTGAGGTCTGATAGGACATCGGTGTGAGAAGAGGGGTGCAGGCAATATGCTTGCTTACTGTTCCTTGCTGCCACACGAGCTCAGAATTCCAGGGGTCCCACTATGAGCCAGAGTTCAGCAAGACTCAAAGCAAGGACAAGGAAAGTGCGTGATATCTGAAAGTGACTAAGCTGGGTCCCGGACACTTCGGAGAGGCCACACTTTCCATGTGAACCAGAACTTGCTACCCAGAAACATGTATCAGTTCTTACTCATGTTAATTCCCTGAAGTAGTCAACAGCTTATCTGGTAAGTGGTGACCTGGAGAAGGAAAATATAGACAGCCCATAGTTCCATTTCTGTTCAGTCCTTTTATATATTTATATATATACATATATATTTATTTTTCACAGAAAGGAAGGGAGAGGATAGAAAGTCAGAAACATCGATGAGAGAGAGACATCAATCAGCCGCCTCCTGCATGCCCCCCACTGGAGATGTGCCCGTAAGTAAGGTACATGCCCCAGACCGGAATCGAACCCGGGACCTTTCAGTCCGCAAGCTGGCGCTCTATCCACTGAGCCAAACTGGTCTCGGCAGTCCTTCTTTCTTACTCATCAGTAAGCTGAAGTCGGAGTGTTGGTAGAAGATACTGTGTGTGTATCAAGAAGTGAAATAAAAATAGTTGATTTCATTCTGTGCAGCATTGTTACTGTTTTGGTAAGAACCAGGTACAGATGCATGCACATGCTATGAAATACAAATCATGTGATTCAGAGATTCCATACACAAATTGCATGTTCTTATGTTTGCATTTAAAACTGACATTAGGATAAAGATGAAGGGTAAAATTCTTGCAACTAATTTAAATTGTTATTCTTTTATTATTTAAAACGACATTACATAGAAAATAAAAAATACCATGTCAAGTCAGGAGAGAGACCTCACAAGAAAAGAAGAACCTTTATATTTAGCACTTTTTTAAAAAATATATTTTATTGATTTTTTACATAGGGGAAGGGAGAGAGATAGAAAGTCAGAAACATCGATGAGAGAGAGACATCGATCAGCGGCCTCCTACATGCCCCATAGTGGAGATGTGCCTGTAAGCAAGGTACATGCCCCTGACCGGAATCGAACCTGGGACCTTTCAGTCCGCAAGCCAATGCTCTATCCACTGAGCCAAACCGGTCTCGGCATATTTAGCACTTTTAATAGAACTTTACTTTGGTGTTGTTGTTGTTTTTATTATTGATTTCAGAAAGGAAGGGAGAGAAAAATAGAAATATCAATGATGAGAGAGAATCATTGATCAGCTGTCTCTTGCATAACCCCTACGGGGGACAGAGTCCACAACCCAGGCGTATGCTCTGACCAGCAATCCAACCAGTGACCTCTTGGTTCCTGGGTTGACACTCAATTGCTGAGCCACATGGGCCAAAATTATCCTACTTTTTAAGCAAGAGGTCTCATGTTTTCTCTTTTTCATTGGGCCCCACAATTATATAGCCAGTCCTAACTTTATGAAACAAACACAGCACTGTGAACTGCCTGCCTACTTTTGTGTTTAAATCACTGTTATTTAGTTTTTGTCAAATCTAATCCTAAGAAGGGATACTTGATTATTCACAAAACTTGGTTTTGTTAGACTTAAAAAAAAAATCAGTTATGCACAGTATGTGACATTTTTGTTTTTTAAAAAATACACACAAATACGTGGATACACAAAGAAAGAAAAAAATATCAGAAATAATTACACCAAACATTAATAACATCTATCTCTAGGGACTGGAATTATTGATATTTATTTTCTTTGTGTGTATGTGGTTTTCTGTACTTTTTAATCTTCATAAAATGAATATGGATTACTCTTTTTATTAGGTAAATTTAGAAAATTTACAAGTGAATCCTGAACTGGTATGACATTTACCATTAAATCCAGACACTGTGTAAAAACTCAGCCTCATGTTATTTTATTTTCTAAATATATATTTTTTTATTTCAGAGAGGAAGGGTGAGGGAGAGAGATAAAAACATCAATGATGAGAAAGAATCATTGATCAGCTGCTTCCTGCACACCTACCACTAGGAATCAAGCCTGCAACCTGGGTATGTGCCCTTGACAGGAATTGAACCTGGGATCTTCAGTTCCCAGGTCAACACTCTACCCACTGAGGCAAACCAGCCAGCCTCACGTCATTTTAGAGTTTGCTTAATTTTTTTTTCTTTAATTCTTTTTTGTTTAACGTTTCCCTTATCCCCCATTGACCTCTCCCTGGTCATTCCCCCTCCCCACCAGCACATGCCCTTACCCACTACTGTCTGTGTCCATGGATTATGCTTATATGCATGCATACAAGTCTTTGGGTTGATCTCTCAATTCCCCCTCCCTCCTTATAAAACTAATAAAGGCTGGTTGTAACAATTGAAATAACACAAAATTACGAATACTAAAAAAGCCATTTTATCTCTCTATTCTGTCTCTGTCATCTAAGGTAAACATGTTAAAAGCTTGACATGTATCTTTTCAGAAACTATAATATAAAAGCATAACATGCTAATTAGATGGGACATCCTTCCAGACAAGCCAGAGCAGGGAGGGAAACCTGGGTCCTGGGTGCCAGAGGGAAGGAAGCTGGTACCAGTAGCCGGCAGAAGGAAGGCCTACTCTTGCACAAATTTCGTGCATCGGGCCTCTAGTATAATCAAACCTATATAATTTGTTCACAAATTACACACATTCATAGATGGAAAAAAAGAAGAAAGGGAGAGAGTTTGATTGAATTTTGCATTTGTTTCCCGTGAAATACAATCCTATTATATACATTACTCTAAAACTTACTATTTTCACTTAATATACTATAAACTTGTCTATAAGCCAAAAGATATAAATTTAACATTTTCTTATTCTTCAACACATACATAGACACATATCATTTTATATCTCATTTTACCCATCTCATTTTGAAGCTTGGAAGTGTCTTTTACATATAATTTATTAATCATTCTTTCCATTATGCTGGGGGGGGGGGGAGGTGAGGTGGTTTGTGTGAGTTGGATGTTGCTTGTGAGTGAACTCACCCTTGATCCGAAGTTCATCAAAGGAAATGCTTTAATTCTATGTTTCCAAACAAGATAATTCCTCATCCATACGTTTCCACCTTGCCTCCACTTTCTCATTCGCATTTCATCTTAAATGTCTACTCCGTCCTTGGGTTTGCAATTTGCTTTTGATGCATCATCCTGTTACCCTTCAGAGGGAAAGCAGATTTGGTATTTTGAAGAAGTAATCCAGTATATCTTTTAATATTTGTTAGTTTCACCTAAGAAGGCTGGGGAAACCAAAAGCTTTCAACATAGCAGGACCTGCTGAGGAATGGAGGGAATTGAAATAGACCATGTTGAACGGAGAGGTCACCGGTTTGACTGATTCAATTCCTGGTCAGGCACATCCTGGATTGTGGGCTTGATCCCCAGTAGGGGTGAGTGCAGGAGGCAGCCCATCAATGGTGGTCCTTTCTCATCCATGTTTCTCTCTCTATCCCTCTCCCTTACTCTCTCTTTAAAAAATTAATAAAACATTTTTTTTTAAAGGAGACCATGTTGATATTTTAAAATTAAGATTATTCCTACCTGATACTGAGACCATATTTGTAAGGCACTGTCTCAAAACTGACCAAATTAGGGCTTTGTGTAGGCAAAGTCTCAGTGAATGCCTCTGTGACCTCAGTATTCTTATTAGCATGAGCCAGTTAAGAGATGATTCTGTCTATCCTCCGGGGCATATGCACGCCCTTAACTGCACTTAAATCTTCATTTAGTCTGAGCTGCTGAAGAGTTACTCTACAAACCAATGGTTTCCTTATCGTTTCAAAATATATTACGTGAATAATTAAGTCGTTTCTTTCCAGGAACAAGTTCACCGTTGCATTATCTAATGATAATGAGTCCATACTTTCTTAATTTTGCTTATTTATGGCTTTATCGTCCCAAACAATGATTCACTGTACAACAGACTGTGCTCCACAGCCTCTGCCGATGAGACCAGAACATGCTCTTATCACCCCAGGGGATACATAATCACTCTTTGGGGATTATTTTCTGGAGGGAAAATTATAGCATTTTTCCTCCCCAAATGAGTGAATAGAAAAATCATCTTTATAGGATACGAACACAAATTATAGATGAAACAGGCATAATATTGAAAATCTTGTGGAAACAGGAGTAATAAAAACCCCTCATATTCTAAAGGTAGAATATCTTTCTGGAAACTAGATTTCTGTACTCAAAGATATATTTGGGCCAATTTGCCGCTTTAAGTAACAAAAAAAAAGGAAGTAACTTTAAGTTTATAGTGCAGATGGAAAATAAAAATTAAACACAAAATTAAAATGAACCCTCTGCCACAGATGTATATTAAGAAATTATTATTTCTCTCGAAACCAAGGGTCTGCCAGTCTAACTGTGGTGGTTAAAGAGGGCCTTGTCCTCAAAGGCTGGCCTGGCCAGAGGCAAGTGTGTTCAATAGGAAGTTTGTCCCTGGCACGCTCCCTCTCCAAACATCTCCCTTTGCCCTTTGCAGTCACCTCTACTCTCTCTCCGCCTTGTTCTCCGGGGTCTCCATGTCCCTGGCTACGTTTGGCTCTCAGTTGGCAGCTAATTAATGGGTAAGAAGTTAGAAAACGGTGCTGCTAAGTGTTTACAATGTCTTTATACGTTTCAACATTTTTCAGTTATTAGAAACAGGGAGGAAAATGCGGGTAGTAGAAAGCTGGGTTGGCTCTGGGTCAGTAAATCCGTCTGGCATTTTAATAGAAGCAAACCTCAGTCATTAATTTTGCATCATATTGTATTCAATGACCCTAAGGTATCTAAGCAGCAGAGGTGAGAGGGGGGAGGGGGGAAAAGTTAGTGGTGCTTCGGTAATTTTCTTTTCCACGGGGTACACACAGTCATGAGAGCTACCGGAGTCTGGAAAAATTGCTATTTTCTTCTTCTTTGATAATTAGCAAGGGTTAGGGTGAGACGGGGTGGAGGTAGGGGGAACCGACGTCAGGAGAACTGTAATCAGAAAGTTTTAGTGGGTGGGGGTTCAAATATAGGCTTAATAGGCTTAAAAATGGGGAAAATAGAATTTAAGCACTAGCCACTTCCCTCCAACAACCTAAACAAACAGGCTGCAGGATGATGGAATGGAAAGCTTTAGTATGCCCTCTGACCAAACTATATTTAACAGGGAGAAACCCACATTTGATTAGACTTCAGCGTACAAAAATTAAGTTAACCTAAGAAAAACGTTAGCTTAGTTAAGTATGAGTTTTTACTAAAATGCTATATTCTTTTACATCCTTCTTTTAAATAGGACAATTTTCATAGTTAATTATATTTTCCTCATGAAGAACTTAAATTGTTCCAGTTGGTTTCCTGGTTCCTTAGACCAGGGGGTCTTCAAAATTATTTGCATATGTAATCCTGAAAGAATTCTGGAAAACATATTTTACATTGATATCTAAAGATGGTTTATCTTAACTTTAAATTATTGCAGACAATGTACTTCCTGGTGTATTGTAATTTGAATATAAACTCCAAATTTGTTTTTATCAAATCCTTGGAGCTCATTCAGTGTATTGAAAAAGTCCATCATATAAATATTGTCAAACCAATCTTCATCAGCTACATCAGACCCAATGTCTATCATTTTAACATGTAAATGATTGGGGTAATACTATTCTGAATCCTAATTCCACATGAATGACACAGAGAGATACAGAGAGAAGACATGGAGACTTGCCAAGAGCTGGCTGCCTGGATAAAATAAGGCTTGAGTACTTTTTTACTGAGGCTCTCTGCTTCATTGTTAGGTGGGGAATGGGAGACTACTTCTTCAGAGGCAGTATACATTTAATCATTCCTTTTGGATTGCCTCCAAAATTTTTATAGCCTGGAGCAACACACCAAGACAAGATTCGGGTTGGGAGAGAGCTCTCTCTCTCTCTCTCTCTTTTAAAATATATTTTATTGATTTCTTACAGAGAGGAAGAGAGAGGGATAGAGAGTTGGAAACATCCATGAGAGAGAGACATTGATCAGCCGCCTCCTGCACGCCCCCTACTGGGGACGTGCCCGCAACCAGGATACATGCCCTTGACTGGAATCGAACCTGGGACCTTCCAGTCCGCAGGCCGATGCTCCATCCACTGAGCCAAACCGGTTTTGGCTACCTCTCTTCTGTGAGATGGTCGAAGGATGAACATTAAGGGAGTACTGGCTGGACTCAGGAGCTGAGAATCTGAAAGTAGGTTGCCTTAAAACTATCTAATCACCATGTGTTTTTGGAAAGTCTTCATGTACTGTGGGAGGAGGAGTGTCCAGGTTGAAGTCTTCTATTCTAAGCCCTTTGTAAAAGAGAATGCACTTTCTACAAAGATCCCAGAATACTCGTACAAGATAGTCTTCTAATGGGAAGAAGCTCAAAGAGCAGCAGGCATTCCAGAAACTCAATAGGACAAAGGGACTCCTTTATTAATGCTTCTGCTTAATAGAACAGTTCACAGTCCAAGGCCTAATTCTCCTGTTTAGATATGAATTTTTAGAGATAAGAAGCCTCTACGACACAGACTTGTAGAGCTAGAATAATGGGCTGGGAAAATAGCACTGAGATTATTTTGAATTTTTTGCTTCCACCTAATAGTAAGAGGCATCTCCTGATTTAATGTTTCCACTGAAGGCCCTGAATGATACCACATTAAACACAAACTTAAAGTAATACCACATGTCAAAGGATCTGAAAGCATGCCAAAATTGTGCCTTACTTGGAGAATACTAACTGAACAAAAATCTATGCTTCATAATAGATAAGCTAATATTTCAAAGGAATGCTTCAAAGAATATCCTTCAGCATTACTTTATGCTAAACATGCTTTCACTTTACAGTTCTTTCCTACAAGCATACTTTTCCCTGTGCTTTTCCAGGAATGATAAAAAAACATCCAAAAAGAGAGAACGAACTATGAGGAAAAGTCCAATTTCTACCAAAGGTGTATTTTTGTTGCCTTCGTTCTTTCCACATTTCCATCTTTCATCTTTAGGTAACATTTCCCTACTTTCTTTGGAGTATTCACTCACGCCTTACAATTCTGAGCTGCCAGTCATACTACTGCAACATAGAAGTTGTGGTGTGATACAGGTCAACTATCCCATCCTCCTCACCATACACTGGCCTGGAGTTAGGCACGTGATACAAACTGGGCCAATTAGAGCCCATCCCAGGGATATTTATATAAAGTCGAGAGCATTTCAATGAAGTTGCTCAAACACAAAAACCCTGACTTTGGTTGGATTTCTTAGGGAAGATGACCAAGAATGGAGTTTTCCCCTTGGGGTCTAATGCGGAATGTAACCTAGCAGGCCAGTGGACAATGAACAGAAGAAAAACACAAATAAGGAAGGACACGCCCATTATAAAAAGGCCTTGAACTGCTCCAGGCCCTGGACTGGTATTCACAGATTTACCTACACGACAGGTAAATCTGAGCCAGGGAGGCCCCTGGAGACATGGATAACAGGTTCTAAAGATCAGAGGTCAAAAAGTAGGTCATCTACCAGGACAGATGGAACAGGAAGGTCGTGTTATGTAACTTCTAGGCAAGCAGAAAGCTCATGGGCTTGTGGACAGTGATGGAATTTCCTGCACTGAAAGGAAAAGGGTGGGAAAGGGGAGAGGGATGCTACGTGTTTAGAGGAGATGTAGACTGATTTACTATAAAGTTCTGCATGACTGGGGGCAAGATAGGGGTGGGTGTAGGGTGAGGTGGGGGTGGAGAGCGTGTGTACAGGGGATATTGAGGCAACTGCAATTCTTGTGTTTCAACTGCGCCACCATGTGGCTGTGATGCCAGCAACAGCCTAGCCCTAGCCCAATATGACACCTTAGTTGACCGGCTGAATTTCTAGTCTCTCTTCTGGAGGTAACTGCCCAGTCCCTAATCTATGTGGATTTCTTATGGTGGGAGAGGGGCATTTGCTAGAAATAGGGAACTACAGACAAGAAAGACACTTTTTAATGGTATCAGAGGGGTGTTATTTGAATTACAAAAATAGATGGGTTCTTATTTTGAACCCTAGATTGGAGAAGTGGAGTTTATAGGTAGTGGTGTATTGGAGTTGGCTTGTGCCAGTTTGCAAGAGATAACTGTTAAATTTTCAGGAATTTTTCAAGCCAGTCATGAAAAATTGACTACATATGTCAGGTTTAATGACAATAGATTTACTAGGAAAAGAGTTAGCATATTAGGATGTAACTCCATTTGTCAAATCATAGTTTAATTGCAACCATATGTTGGCTGCAGATACAAAAGCTTGGCAAGACTCAACAAAGTAATTCTGTAAGAATCCATTGACTATATGGGAGTTATAATAAATATTGTATATATTATATTATTTGTAAATTGTATGCCATACATCTTTTATATTATAAAAGTTAATACTAAGTACACACACACAAATACACACATACTTCTTTCCCCTGTAGAGTTGGCTGTTAAAAATTTACAAGCACAACACTGCTTATAGGTTATATGTTTATAATAAATTGCTAATAAGAAAATATGAATAATGCATCATTTCATTTCACTCACACCCACTTAATTCTAGACCAGTATGACTCCATTCTGAGTCATACTCCAGCAGCCTACAAAAAGTTCAGGCTGTTCCCAGTGCTTAATAGGAATACCCATTCATTGTTTGCTTCATTTCCTTAAATGCTTTGGTGGCAAACAGACAACTGAATCCCTATAATGTCCATGCTGATACTTTAAAAATCCCCCTCAAGTGCTAGGTGACTAATATTTCTGAAAGGTGACTATTTCCTTCCCACCTAAATCGCTTACTTCCATATAATTATATAAGAGGTGGGAACTCACCACGAGCTAGAAAGAGTAGGCAGGTACATTATTCTGCATGATTAACAAACCACACAATTATTCTGAGACTCTAAAAATTAAGGAGAGCCTTCCCACTTGAATGGTAGATGGTACACATGCGTTTGATCTGGCTGCAATTAAAATGAAAGTAAAGGAACAAAAAAGGAAATGAAATCCTGAGAATGAAAAGAATAAGATGAGAATCACTAACAGATGAAGATATTTATTTATTTATTTATTTATTTATTTATTTATTTATTTTAGGGATGTCAGAAAATCAACCATGTGATGGATTGAACAGAGGGAAGGAAGCCACAAGCCAGATACCATCAGGAGGACTATAGGAGTCATCTGTCCGGTAAACCCTCAGCGATACTCTGGGGTTGGAAACTTGGAGTCAAACTGTCAATTTGCCAACAGAACAAGATAAGATTCAAGGACTCAGGAACTGCCTTTCTTAGAAGTGACTTGATGTACTTATTAGAGATAAAAAACAAGAGGGGAGAAAATCAGGAAGAAAATGACCTGCAGTATAGAAAACATGGACCTAACCCAGTGATCAATGAGCAGAAATCCCGAATGACTGGGAGCGCTGCAGGCCTAGAAATATCTTTCCAAATTAGAACAAGAATTCAGTGGGGACTCAAAAAAGAGTATCTGTAATAAGAAAGGCATAGATTCCATGTCATAGATGGAATAAATAAGGTGTTGGAAGATATTTGAGCATGCTGAAGAAGGCATGCTACTTTTCTTAGGAGGGAAAAAGACAATTAGAAATTCTAGAAAAACAAACAAAAAACAGAAATGAAGTTGTGGTTCAAATATTAATCAACCTAAGATACAGCATGATTTTGTCCTAGTCAGCTTGGCTCAGTGAATGAAGCATCAGCCTGCGGTCTGGAGAGTCCTGGGTTCAATTCCAGCCAAAGGCACATGCCAGGGTTGTGAGCTTGATCCCCAGTAGGGGGTATGCGGGAGGCATCCCATCAGTGATTTCCTCTCATCATTGATGTTTCTATCTCTCCTTCTCCCTTCCTCTCTGAAACTAATAAAGAAATATTCTTTAAAAAATAATAAAATAGAATACAGCATAATTTTGAGCACAGGGAAAAGCTATCTATTTTATTATGATATCAAATTTTAGATCAACAAACAGGAGGAAAATAATTTAATGGCTATCGCCCAAATCACTTTTATCCATTTTGGTAATATCTATTAAAATATAAAATGTATATACTTTTTGACCCAGTTATTCTATTTCTAGGAATTTATCCTCAAGTTTATACTTACATCTTTGTTCAAATATGTAAATTTAAGCATGACCGTGTCATCATTACCTTTAGGGGCAAAAAGTAGAATCGATCAAAAGAATTGCGGTATTTTTGCACAGTATTGCACAGCCTTTAAAAAGAATGAGATCAGTCCCAACTGGTTTGGCTCAGTGGATAGAGCGTCAGCCTTCAGACTCAAGGTTCGATTCCGGTCAAGAGCATGTACCTTGGTTGTAGGCACATCCTCAGTGAGGGGTGTGCAGGAGACAGCTGATTGATATTTCGCTCTCATCTATGTTTCTAACTCTCTATCCATCTCACTTCCTCTCTGAAAAAAAATCAATAAAATATATTTCTTTAAAAACAAGAATGAGATCAATCTATATATGTGATTATAAATTATATTCAAGATAAATAAATAATAAAAAGCCAGATGTAGAACAATGTGTAGATTGTGCTTCTACTTGAGTAGAAACAAGAACACACACACATACACTGTGAAACTTACACTGGTTGACTCTAGAGAAGTGGATAATGTCAGAAATGAGATGAACATTTACTTTGTCCTTTTATATGGCTTAAATTTTACCATGTGCTTACCAATTTTTCAGCTTTAAAATATTTAAAAAGTGAACTAAAAAAACAACTCACCTTTTCAGTTAGGATACTTCTGCCTGAAAGTAACAGAAACTCAGACTGCATTGAGTTTTTATTGGCTCAGGAACTGGGAATTAATTCCCGGGCCCACATAATGGAATTCCAGAGCACAGAAAGCTTCAGGTTTAGCTTACTCCTGCCTGCCAAGGCTGTTTGCTATTCCTCTGTTTGCTGGATTTGTCCTTACGCTGACTTTTCCCTTGGCAAATGCTGCCTTCGCATCTGCCTTCCTCAATGTCCTGAGAAACAGTTTCTTCCTGTGATTCTCTTGTAAGAACGAGGAACACTCTTTCTCAGAAGGTTCTGCGCTTCTCTTTTCATCCAAGCTCATGTCCAAGCTGCTCCTGAGGCAGTCCCTGTGCCAGAGAAATGCACGTGCAGGTCAGTTTCGACTTCCAGCACCATCACTGTAACCAGGGAGATGGAGTCATCTTAATTCAAAACCATCTTTCCCTGGAGTT
>PVJN01053399.1:0-13750 GCA_004026805.1 Lasiurus borealis | reverse complement strand
CAGCTGGTCCCCAAACCCGCGTCAGACCCGGCTCCAGCTGGTCCCGAACCCGCGTCAGACCCGGCTGCAGCTGGTCCCCAAACCCGCGTCAGACCCGGCTGCAGCTGGTCCCGAACCCGCGTCAGACCCGACTGCAGCTGGTCCCGAACCTGCGTCAGACCCGACTGCAGCCGGACCCCGAACCTGCGTCAGACCCGACTGCAGCCGGACCCCGAACCTGCGTCAGACCCGACTGCAGCTGGTCCCGAACCTGCGTCAGACCCGGCTGCAGCCGGACCCCGAACCTGCGTCAGACCCGGCTGCAGCCGGACCCCGAACCTGCGTCAGACCCGACTGCAGCTGGTCCCGAACCCGCGTCAGACCCGGCTGCAGCCGGCCCCCCCAACATCAGACCCGGCTCCAGCCGTCCCCCGAACCCGTGTCAGACCCGGCTCCGGCAGGCCCCCCCGGCGTCAGCCCGGCTCCAGCTGGTCCCGAACCCGCATCAGACCCGGCTCCAGCTGGTCCCCGAGCCGACGCCGGCCTGGCTATGAGGGTGCTCTCCCCACGGGGTGAACGAGGAGGGTGTCAGGCCGTCTCTGAGACGCGGAGCCGCAGAGAACGGAGCTGCGTTTCGGGGGCCTGGGTTCGCTAGTGCTTCCCAATGGGGGAGACACCCTCGGATGAACAACCCGGCGGTTCCACGCCGGCTCTCACAGCCCCCCCTGCACGCCCCCTCAATACGGCTCCTCGTGGGGGACCCCAACCATGACATTATTCTCGTGGCTACTTCCTCACTGTCATTTGCTGCTGCTGTTAGGAATCGGCATGTCAATACCTGTGTTTCCCATGGTCTCAGGCGACCTGCGAGCGGCTCTCAGCCTGCGGGTCGCCACCTACGGGTTGAGAGCCGCTGCCGCAGAGTCTGAGACCATCGGAAACACAGGTATTTCTGTTACGGGTCCCCGCGCCCTGCAGCCTCTGCTCACCCTCACTGCACCCCCCCACCCCCCCACGCACGGGGACTCCTCTCCGCACGGAGGTTCGGGGGCCAAGCGAGTGTGCGGGGAACAGACACACCGGGGCCCCTGGCAAGGGCTGCGTCCCCAGACCTCCCACTGGCAACCAATGGGCACCCCGAGTGGGGAGAGACTGTGGGGGAGCCCCCGTGCCCCATGGCTGCCTGGCCGCCCCCGCTCTCACCTGCCCCCCCTCACCTGCTGGCTGAAGGTCACGTTCCGCCTCTTGCCGGGGTCGGGGCCCCCTCCGGCCGCGTCCGGCAGCGCCAGGCTCTGGGGCCTCTTGAGGATGCCGGCCGCCCGCGGCTTGGGGGCGTCCAGCGAGCCCACCCTCAGGACGCCCGCCTCACAGCCGGCCGCCTCCCGCCGCTCCGTGGGGCCACCGCTGTCGAGGTCCGGGCGGTAGAAGGCGTCGGGGGCGCGGGGGAAGCTGGCGCTGAGGGCGGGCCGCGGGGCGCCGGCCGGGGAGGCGGGGGGGCCGTCGTGGCCGCCGGTGAAGCAGTCGATGAGGACGCTGTCCAGGTGGGAGGCGGCGAAGGACGAGGCGAAGGCGCTGAGCCCGCCGGGCGAGCCGTCCGCGCTGAGGAGGCTGCCGTACTTGGGGGTGAGCGGGCTGAGCGGGGAGAGCGGGCTGCAGAAGCCGGGCTCCGGGCCGCCGGCGGCGGGGGCGCCGGGGGCGGTGGCAGAGGCGGCCTCCTGGCCCGGGACGGGCGGGGACGGGGGCAGCGGGAGGCTGGGGCTCTTCATCGGGGGCCTGGCCTCGCCCGGGGGCCGCAGCGGCCGCTCGGGGATGCTGAGCAGCGTGAGGGCCGTGGCGACGCTCAGCACGACGGCCGTGAACAGGAAGATGACCCGCAGCTGCCCGCCCAGCGCGCGCCCGAAGCCGGTGCGGTCCCAGTGGATGCCCCCGACCACGTACCCGAAGCCGCCGCCCAGACCTGCGGGGGGGGGGGGGAGCCGGCTGTCACTCCGGGGCCTGAATCCCTCCACGACCCGGTGCCCTCCTCCCGGCAACACCCCCAAAAGTGAGCACGGGAACGGGGCTCCCAGGGACCAGGCAGCACGTGACTCAAGAAATAGCAAGACTCGCCGAGACCGGTTTGGCTCAGTGGATAGAGCATCGGCCTGCGGACTGAAGGGTCCCAGGTTCGATTCCGGTCAAGGGCATGTATCTTGCTTGCGGGCACGTCTCCACTATGGGGCATGCAGGAGGCAGCTGATGGAAGTCTCTCTCTCATCGATGTTTCTGACTTTCTATCTCTCTCCCTTCCTCTCTGTAAAAAATCAATAAAATATATTTAAAAAAAAAAGGAATAGGAAGACTCCACCCCATTGGACAGAATCCGGCTCATCAGCGATGTCACGGCTGAGACCTCGCATCGGGGACATGCATTTCCCACCGCGTCCATGCGTGTCCACGAGCGGAACCGGGTGTGTGGGGTGAGGGGGTGGAGGGGGGGGCAGGAGGACCGGGCCGCGGCGGGACTGACCTGCCAGGAGCGCGTGGATGTTCAGGCCGCGGTCCTGGTCGGCGGGGCCGCACACGTCCATCATGTAGGCGTGGCTGGGGTTGTCGGCCGAGTCGGCGCTGAAGTCCATGAGCACCACGCCGCACACGGTGAGCAGCAGCCCCCAGCGGTGGTCCCCCGGCGTGTCGGCCAGCGCCGCGCCCAGGTCCCGGCCGTTGAGCAGCAGCGAGAGGCCCAGCAGCGCCCCTGAAGACAGGGGGACGAGTCACCGGGGAAGCGCCCACCGACCGTCCCCCCGCGACGGGCGTCTGGACTCTCCACGGCCCCGGCTCCTGTCTGACCACCCCCCGCGCCGACCCCGGACGCGCCCCGCAGACCACCGGTCCTTTTCTGTACTTGGATCGGTTTCCGAGGTCAGGGGTGTGATGGAACTCGGGAAATAGATTCCCGGCAAACAAGCCATCCCCACGGCCCCCCAGGCCCGGCCCGGCCCCCGCCGGGGGTCACGGGCTAAACGCTTCCTCGCCACCGGCTGTCTAAGAGGAGGCGGTGGGGCCTCGGTTCTCTTTTCTTGTTTCGAATTTCAGTTCCCACGCGACAGACCTATGGCCAGGACAAGAATGAAAGGGCGCCTCCGTCCAAACCTTGAGGTACATCGGTCACTCCAAGCACCCAAGAGTGGCTGCAGTAGGAATCCTGGAACAGAACGGGCGGGATCACTGCTGGGTCCCCGCGGCCCAGGGCCCCTTCCCATCCCCCCGCCCTCAGACGCAGCTCTGCACGATCCCGACACCCCTGCGCTCGAATGTCCCCGGTGCTCAGACGTGGGGAGTCAGCGACAAATCCCTGCGCTACAGAACGGGAGACAAACGGGCCCTGGGGACCCCTCTGCCCCCCGCCTTTCCTCCCGAGGCCCCGGTAAGTTATGAAGCAGCCAGTCTGGCTCAGTGGACAGAACATCAGCTTACGGAGTGAAGGGTCAGGGCACAGGCCGGGGTTGTGGGCTCCACCTCCAGTAGGGGGCATGCAGGAAGTGGCCAATCAATGGTTCTCTCTCATCATTGATGTTTCTGTCTCTCTCCCCCTTTCTCTCTGAAATCAATTTTTAAAACTTTTAAAATAAATTATATATATTTTTTATTTCCAAGAGACCGGGAGAGCGAGAGAGAGAAACATCAATGATGAGGGAGAACCATTGATCGGCTGCCTCCAGCATGCCCCACTGGGGACTGAGCCCACAACCCGGCATGTGCCTGACAGGGTATCGGACCAGGACCTCTTGATTCCTAGGTCAAAGCTCCACCACTGAGCCCCGCCAGTCGGGGTATAAGCTGGTTTAGACAAAGTTTTCTAAAGCTGAAACCGGTTTGGCTCAGTGGATAGAGCGTCAGCCTGTGGACTGAAGGGTCCCAGGTTCAGTTCCGGTTTGGGGCATGTACCAAGGTTGTAGGCACATCCCCAGTAGGGAGTGTGCAGCAGGCAGCTGATCGATGTTTCTCATCAATGTTTCTAACTCTCTTTCCCTCTCCCTTCCTCTCTGTAACAAATCAATAAAATATATATATATTTTTTTAAAGTTTCCTGCCAAAACTGGTTTGGCTCAGTGGATAGAGCGTCAGCCTTCGGACTGAAGGGTCCCAGGTTCAATTCCAGTCAAGCGCATGTACCTTGGTTGTGGGCACATCCCCAGTAGGGGGCGTGCAGGAGGCGGCTGATTGATGTCTCTCTCTCATCGATGCTTCTGACTCTCTATCCCTCTTCCTTCCTCTCTGTGAAAAATCAATAAAATATATTAAAAAAAAAAAAAGTTTCCTAAAACACGGGGCCGACCGGCCATGCCTGTGCTCCCTACGCCCCAGACTGACGAGTGGACTTAGCTCTGCTCCCCGCTTGTCCCCAGGGGCCCCCGAGCCGCTGGCACCGGCTCCGGGGTGCGGGCCGCTCACCGAGGATGGGGCTGACGAACCACACCAGGCTGTAGAGCTGGTCCGGGAGGCCCATCTGCAGGAGCACCGGCGTCACGTAGGCCGTCTCCATGGCGTAGCTGAACTCGACGCCAAAGAGGATGCAGCCGTTGAAGAGCAGCTCCCGGAAGGACCTCTGGGGGTGCAGGTCCCCCAAGTCCACCAGCTCGAGGGGACACGGGGTGTTGGGGGGCGGCGGCGGGGAGGGCCGGATGCACTTTCTCCGCCTGGGGTGCCGTTTGAAGTTGTTGGCGCGGTGGCTGATGTGCCGGGTGGCGGGCCCCGCGTAGCCCGCGGCGGGGGGCCTCCAGAGGTCCTGGGGGACCGCCGGGGGGAAGAGGGCCTCTCCCGGCGGGGGGCTGCCGGCCGGGGCGATCATCCTGAGGGCGGCCGCCGGCAGTTCCTGGGGGAAAGTTCCAGCAGTCACTTACCGGCCTCCCCGTCAAGGGTCAGCCTTCCCGGGGGGCTCCCCTCCGCTGCCCCCGCTGGCACCCGCCTGCCCTTTGCGTTCGGGGAAAGTTGAGTTCACAACGGGGAACCCTCGAGTCCATCCGTCCACATATGCACCCACTCTTCCTCTAACCCAGCGGTTCTCGACCCCTTTGGGGGTCAAACGACCCTTTCACAGGGGTCCCCTAAGGCATCCTGCATATCAGATATTTACATTACGATTCATTAACAGTAGCAAGATGACAGTGATGAAGTAGCAACGAAGATAATTTTATGGTTGGGGGTCACCACCACATGAGGAGCTGTGTTAAAGGGTCGCGGCCTTAGGAAGGTTGAGAACCACTGCTCTAACCTGCCCATGTACCCAACCCTTCCAGATGCACAAACATTCACCCCTCCCTCCTCCTTCCCATCAGCCCCCCACCCAGCCCCTGCCCACCTTCCCACCCCCTCACTCACCCTGCAACCTTTCACCACCCTTCCGTCCTCATATGCGCCTACCCATCCTCTGGTCCAGCGGTCCACAGACCACTGTGGTCCATGAGGTCTGAAAGGTTGATGACCACTGCTCCAATCTACTCACCTACCCTTCTAAACATCTGTCCATCCATCCATCTGTCCGTGCATCCATTCATCTACCCATTCATCCTTCCGGCCATCTTCCCACCCACCGACCCTCCCATGCTCGCATTCAGCCGGGTCCGGAGCACGCAGACACCGGCTGCACCGAGATGAGAGAGACATCCTCTTGCCCACGAGCTAGTGGCGGGAGGGGAGGGAAGGCCTAGACAGGAGCCACATGCAAAGCAGCGCACTGGCAACGTCTGGGCCGAGGGGTGTGTGGAGGGAGATGAAGCCATCGGCAGGGTTAGCTGACTGAGGATGGGCGTCGTCCCCAAAGGACAGGGATGGGTGGACTGGTCGGCTCTCACCTCTGTAAGCGGCTTAGCCGTGACCTGAGACAACACCCAGCGCTTCTCTACCACAGGAACGGGGGCACCTAAGGACTATGGGCACCAGCCATCCTTCATGACGAATATAATTCGTATGTGGCGATGGCATCAGGTCTTAGAGCAGTGGTTCTCCACCTTCCTAATGCCGCGACCCTTTAACACAGCTCCTCATGTGGTGGTGACCCCCAACCTTACTTCACAACTGTAATTTTGCTATTGTTATGAATTATAATGTAAATACCTGTGTTTTCCGATGGTCTTAGGCAACCCCTGTGAAAGTGTCGTTCGACCCCCAAAGGGGTCGCGACCCACAGGTTGAGAACCGCTGTCTTAGAGTTTGTTCAGGTTCAGCCCGCTGTTTAAGCTCCCCTGGGCTAGCTCAGGCCCTTGTACATCCTGGGTAATAAAAGCCTAAGAGGCCACGTGTCCGGTCGACCAGTTGGCCATTCAACCAATCAAAGCGTAATATGCTAATGATGGGCTAAGGCCGCTCGACTGCTCGCTATGACGTGCACTGACCACCAGGGGACAGGCGCTCCAACTGGGAGGTGAGCTTGCTGCTGGGGTCCGGCTGGTGGGGACTGAGCGAGAAGGGCTGGACACGCCCTGGAGCCCTCCCACGGTTCCTCCCCGGCTGGCCCACCTCCTGTGACCCTCCCCGGCCCCTTCAGTGCACCGGTGGGGTCCCTCGGCCTGGCCTGCGCCCTCTTGCAATCTGGGGCCCCTCAGGGGATGCCGGAGAGCTGGTTTTAGCCTGATCTGCAGGCCAGGCCGAGGGACCGCCAGTGCATGAATCTGTGCACTGGGCCTCTGATGGTGAACACACACACACGGTGTCCAGGCAACGGGAGGGCGTAAAGCGGCCTCCTAGGAGCAGAACTCCTGGCCTCGTGTCTTTTTCTTCCTCGGGGAACCAGCCTCCTGCCACAGCTCACCGGGATCTGCCCCCTTCCACACTCTCCCTCCCTCTGACTCTCAGGTTAATCCTTCCTGGGTGAGGGCAGGCATTCAGCACCCTGATCACCCAATCGTGGCCCCTGAGTGTCACCACTGGCCCGGGAGGAGCCGTGGCTCCCTCAGCGCCTGCCTCTACCTCCCCGCCAGGCCCCGGGGAGCAGGGGTCACTCCGTGCCCAGGACAGGGGGACGGGAACGCAGCCCCTGCAGCCTCAGCCTCAGCCTGGGCCCGCTCCTCTGGGCCAAAGGCAGCCCCCAGGGCGCGCATAACCGACCCCAGAGGCTGAAAGGTGCAGCCTGGCACCTGGTGGTGGGGCTCAGCCTGGGGGCGGGGCTCAGCGGGGGGCGGGAGTGCGCGTGCGCCGACAGCACCTGCCCAGGTGACTCAGGACCAGGCCTCCGGGCGGGCGCGGGGCAGACCCGCCGCGCGCTCCTCCCCGCGGGACGCCGCTTCCCTCCTCGGGGCCCGAGGCGCCTGGTCGGCCGGGGTCTCCCCTTTCCGGTCAAGCGGGGAGACCCCCAAAGGCCGCCGCGCCCCGGGCCCGCGCCTCCTCCCCGCGCCGCCCGCCGCCGCCGGAGCCGCCGGAGCCGCGGAGGAGGTGGTACCTGCGCTGCCAGCCGGGAGGCATCCCTCCTGCAGGCCGGGCCCGCCCGCCCGCCGCCGCCGCGCAGCCCGGTCCCGGTCCTGGTCCCGGTCCCGGTCCCGGCGGCCCGGCCGCAGCTCCAGGCCCGCCAGCAGCCGCTGCAGCATCACCCGGGGGCGGGGCCCTGACGTCACGGCTGCATCCCGGCCGCCGGGCACCGCAGAGCATCCTTAAAGCGGCCGCCGCGCCGGGTACCGCAGAGCATCCTTAAAGCGCCCGCCCCGCCCCACCGGGCACCGCAGAGCATCCTTAAAGCGCCCGCCCCGCCCCACCGGGCACCGCAGAGCATCCTTAAAGCGCCCGCCGCGCCGGGCACCGCAGAGCATCCTTAAAGCGCCCGCCGCGCCGGGCACCGCAGAGCATCCTTAAAGCGCCCGCCGCGCCGGGCACCGCAGAGCATCCTTAAAGCGCCCGCCCCGCCGCCGAGGGAGGCGCTGGGCCCGAGCTGGGCGCCCCCGAACCCCGCACCCCCACCCTCCCTCCCGCCCCTTTAAAGGCCCCGACACCGGCCGCGGAGACCCCCCGGGGGTGGAGGCGTGGCGCTGGTCCAGGGCAGCGCGTCCCCTTTAAACAGGGAAAATGTGTTTAGATGAGGCTGCGCGGGTTTCAGATGAAGATACAGATCGACTCCGCACGTGAACACACGTCTCCGTGGCTGAGGGGTCCCATTTCCTCCTTCCGGCTGCACGAGAGGGACTGCCCGCCTGTGTGGGTCCCTCCCGCCCTGTGCGCCCGGGCACCCCGCATTAGGGGGGCACCCAGTCACTCGTTCACGTCGCAGGGGCGCCGGGCACTCCGGGGGCGAGACTGTGCGAGGGGCTGGGGGTGGGCGGTGAGAAAGCAGACAAGTGCCTGGCACCCGTGAGAGGAAGAGAGCCAGGAGGAAGCCAGGGTGGCTCAGGGGTCGGAGCCTCCTGGTCAAGGGCACACACCTGGCTGCGGGTTCGAGCTCCCCGTCTGGGCCTGGGAGATTGTGGGAAGCAGCTAGCTGATGTCTCTCTCATATCGATGTCTCTCTCTCTCTCTCTCTCTCTCCCCCCCTCCCCGCCCCCCACTCCTCTCCACTCTCTTTTTAAGAAAAGAAAAATCAATGGGAAAAATATCCTTGGTTGAGGGTTAACAAAATAATAATAAATAGCCGAAACCAGTTTGGTTCAGTGGATAGAGCATCGGCCTGCGGACTGAAAGATCCCAGGTTCGATTCCGGTCAAGGGCATGTACCTTGGTTGCGGGCACTTCCCCAGTAGGGGTTGTACAGGAGGCGGCTGATGGATGTTTCTAACTATCTCTCTCCTTTCCTCTCTGTAAAAAAATCAATAAAATATATATATTTTAAAACAATAACAAATAAAAAGACAGATTCCATCAGGGAGTGGTGTGCCAGGAGCAGCAAGGCCTGGGGGAGGTGCTCAGCTAAGTGGCGTGGGAGGAGGGCCCCAGTTTTTGTAAAACGGGCTGTTGGCGAGCCTCGCCTAGAGGGGGCGTTTGGAGAAAGACTTGGAGGAGGTGAGGGGCTGGGCATGCTGACACCTGGGGTCGGTCAGGCCAGGCAGAGGGAGAGCAGGTGCAAAGGCCCTGGGGCAGAGGTGAGGTGAGGAGGACTGCGTGGAGGACACTGCGGTGAATCACACCAGAGAGAGGGAGGCCTGCGGTGACGTTTATGTGTGTATGTGTGGGGGGTGCGCCTTGTCAGGAGTGTCAGGCGTGCCTTGAGGACCAGAGGGTGGAGAGGAGGCCGGTGCTGAGCAGGCAGGGTGGTCTCGGTTAGCAGCAGGAGAGGCCTGGGGAGTGCAGGGGCTGGGTCAGGGGGGATGGGCTGGGGCAGCTGGGCCCGGCCTACGGGTCTTGGAGCTGCTGTCATTTTGTAAAAACACAATGAAGCTTAGAGATGGTCTATGCGGCCAACACTGGTTTGGCTCAGTGGATAGAGCGTCGGCCTTCTGACTGAAGGGTCCAAGGTTCGATTCCCATCAAGGAAGGAGTGTGCAGGAGGCAGCTGATTGATGTTTCTCTCTCATTGATATTTCTAGCTCTCTATCCTTCTCCCTTCCTCTCTGTAAAAAATCAATAAAATATATTTTTTAAAAAAGAAAGAAATGGTCTGTGCAAGAGAGCAGGTGACCTTGGTTAAACCCATATTCTGCGAAGATGACGCAGCTGAGGGTGGGAAACGGATTGGAGGGGCAGGAGGACCAGGCGGGTCACCAAGCAGGAGCTTGTGAAATGGCCCAGGTGGGAGGGGATAGGGGTGCAGGTGGGGGACACAGGTGGAGGACTGGTTCTGCGTTCAGGAGGTAAAGCCAACAGGACTTGGCGGTAGGTTTGCGGTGGGGGGCTGGGAAGGAGGGAGGGAGGGTGCAGGAGGCGGCTCATTGAGCAGAGAGCAGGTGGAGGAGAGGGAGGAGGAGGAGAGTCACAGGTGGCTGGGGCTGGGGCAGGGCAAGTGGGAGGCCTGGCGGAGGTCAGATATGGTCCTTTGTCCATCACCTCCCTCGAGGGGAGGGCGCAGCAGCTCCTGGCCAGTGGGGACGGGGGCATGAGCCTGGCTCTCTCACTTCCTCTGCGCACAGGAGGAGCCCGTCTGGAAAAGGCACCCTGTTTCAGTGTCGCACGCACACACAGTGACCTGTGTTAACAGCTAACCCTGCACCTGAGCATGAGACGCCACAGGGGTGTGTTTCTGCCCCGGCGAAGCCCAATGGGTCCTCCTGCCGTCACCCGGACCCAGGCCCCGGCCAGCTCCGGCCCAGCCAGGCTTGCAGAGGCCACATCGCGCCCACATCCACGGCCAGGACTCGGTGGCAGGGTCACACCAGGGGCAGGAGGAAGCGGGGGTGGGGGAGGGTGGGGATGGGGGTATGGATGATGGGGAAAGTGATGGGAATCAAAGTGAGTCTTCAAAATAGGATTTTGCAAAAAGCGAGATGGCTTGACATTCAGGTGTTATGGAGAAAGGGCTTTTAAAAGATTCGTGTGGCTTTTAAAGAAATATACCTCTAATTTCTTTCAGAGAGAGGAGGGGAGAGGGGGAGAGAGAGATATCACTGAGGGGAGCCGAACATCAGTCAGCTGCCTCCTGACACCCCACCACCACCACCACCACTGGGGAGGAGCCCGCAACCCCAGCCCGTGCCCTGACAGAAGGGAATGTGACCTCCTGGCCCACAGGTCGGCGCTCAGCCCCGGCGCCCGCCGTAATAACCCCCGAAGAAGCGCCTTCCGGACCGGGACCCTCCTTGTTTAAGCCTGGGGCCCTGGGTCTCTCCCCGTCTCCTCTCAGGCTGGAGGCCACTGGGAGGACCCAGGGCCCCTGTGGGAGGCGCCGGAGGGAGGACCCCGGGGGGTGTGGGGAAGGCCTCCCTCTGTCCAGACAGGAGTTGTAGGAGGCTGAGCCGCGCCCCCTCAGGGCTGAAGTGGAATGCGGCCCCTTGGGGGGGATGACCCGAGGGGCCACCCTTCACCCCTGTGGTGGACAGACAGGCAGGCGGCGGGTGGGCACTAGCAAAGAGCCCCAGAGGCTCTGCATGGCCAGGCAGGCTCCCCCCTGTCCGACCTCAGGGCCCCGCTGGCACCCAGAGCCCTGCCCACTGTGCCAGTCACAGACCGCCCACCCCAGCCGCTCCTGCAGAGGAGGAGGACCCGCCCCCTCCTCCCCCCCTCCCCCTTTTCTCCCCTTCACCCTCTCCCTCTCTCCCCCCTGGAGAAAGGCAAAGCAGGGAGTGGGCGACTCTGGGGCATAGCCAGCTAGCCTGCCTCCTGCCTGCCTCCCCCCTGCCTCGAGCCTGCCCCCCGCCTGCCTTCTCAGGGTGCCCACGAGGTGGAGGAAGAGCCCCGCGCTCCGGCCCAGCGGCGGGGAAGCCGGGGATGCCCATCCTGGCCGGGGAGGAGCTGCGCTCCAGGCACAGGACTGGGGAGGCGGGGACCGGAGGTGCGGGCTCTGAGGGCTTTTCTGTCCTCTGAGAAGGGGAGGCAGCGTTTTAACCCGCACGGCGCCCGCCACGCGGCCGCTGTGAACCCGTTTCCAGGACCAGACCTGAGCCTGAAGCAGGCTGTGTATCCCACGCCGCTGTGATCACCGCTTTATCAGCGGGTGTCCTCCCTCCCCCACCCCGTTTCCCCCTCCCCCGGAGCCTGCGGGCATGGCCCCGCCCAGCCAGGTGGGCGCACGCTGGAACCAGGGCTTCGGGAGCCCAGGCCATGCACCCCGCTGCGGTGCGGTCTGGCTGGGGGTCGCTGTGCTTCCCACGGTGCTCAGACCTCACGCCCCGGCTCTGCCCCCTCCCGCGTCTCCCAGGACTGCGGCCGCGGCCCCTCTGCCCGCCCCTCCCTCCCGTGGGTCAAGGTGAGCGGCCTCTGAGCTCCCAGGTCAGGGCGGGCGGGTACAGAGCCGCAGGGGGGTGTGGAGTGAGCGAGACGTCCATGTTTTGTCAGCCATGCTCTCAGGGAAGCTCTGAACCAGACGTGCCCCACTCACACTCACTCACACTCACATACACACTCACATGCACACACACTCACATACATTCACATTAACACACTCACACACACACTCACATACATTCACATTAACACACACACTCACTCTCACTCACACACACACTCACATACACTCACACACTCTCACATGCACACACATATACTCACACACATACACTCACACTCACACCCACACTCACATATACTCTCACATGCACAAACATGCACACACACTCACACTCATACATTCACACACTCACACTCATACACTCACATGCACTCACACTTACATGCACATTCACATATACTCACACACACTCACATACATTCACATGCACACTCACATATACTCACACACACTCACACTCATAATACACACTCACATATGCTCTCTCACATGCACTCATACACATTCACACATATATACTCACACACTCATGTATTTACACATAGTACTCATGCATACTCACACACAGTCACACACACATTCACACACGCACACACTCACACACACTCTCTCACATGCACCCTCACACACTCACATATATTTACACACACTCACACACACTCACATATACACTCTCTCACATGCACACTCACACACACATATACTCACACACACATTCACACATATACACACACACACACTCTCACACACATACACTCACACTCATACACACTCACACATTCACACACATACTCACACACTCATGCATTTATATACACTCACATGCATACTCACACACACACTCACACATGCACACACATACACTCTCACATGCACACTCACACTCTCTCACACATACACTCTCACATGCACACTCACATACATTCACACACTCACTCATACACTTACACACTCACATGCACATTCAACACACTCACATACACACACAGACACACACACGCTCACTCACAACACATTCATGAGCGTACAGACCTGCTTCACACATGTGCAGATGACACCACTGACATGTGTGCACACCAATGAGCACAGACACACATACATGCACACGCTTGTGCACGCTCACACGCACCCTATCGCCAAAGCTCCTCCTGCTGGGGACGCCCCCACCCAAGACTGTGCATTCGCACCACCAGGTCCGTCTCCATGGGGAGCGCCCGGGCTCTGGCCTGACACGCACGCACCGTGGCGGCGCCGTGGCCCTCGCTGGCGCCGCAGAGGCCAGCAGCGGCCGACACTCTCACACGGTTTCACACACGGCTGTTTGAGCTGCACACGGGGGCCAGGGGGGGAGCCGGGCCGCTTACCTGCGCCCACCGGTGCATTACGGGTTGGAGCAGGTTGTCTGGCGGGAGGGCACCCCCGTCCGTGTTCTGCTGGACGGCTGCTTCTCACTTCCGGACGCAGGCTCCCCTCCTCCGGCTCCGGGCCGGCCCATCGCTGGGCGGAGGGGTGAGAACTGGGGTCATGGCTGGAGCCCAGCGGGCAGTGCTGGAGCCTAAGGTGCTAGACTCCGCCCTGGGCCAGGCCGCGGTGCCCAGGACCGGCCGCCGGGACAGGGTGGCCCGGGGGCTGTGGGCTCCTGTCCGGGGCTGGGAGAGCCTCAGGGGACACACAGTCTCCAGAGAAAAGGCCGGGGCCCAGTCGCACTTGAATTTCGGCTGAGCATGCGTGTGACCGTGGAGAAGTGTGACCGTGGAGAAGCGTGTCCCGGCGTCCTGGGCGCCTGCGTTCCCTGGGCCTCCCGCCCCCGCTGGGCCGCGCGGACCTGCAGCAGACGCCACCGGCCGCCGTGGGCCTGGCCGGAAGTGACGCCGCCCTCGCCCGCTCAGCGGCACGTGCCCGAGAGGAGGAGCCTCTTCCCCGCAAACCCCC
>PVJN01053398.1:0-13740 GCA_004026805.1 Lasiurus borealis | reverse complement strand
GGGCCCGAGTATGCAACCCCCATTGTCATGGATATATCGGGGCACACCCCAGCTTCAGTTGGTCTACCCTCAACGTCCACTTTCAAAGCTACAGGGAACCAGCCTCCTTCTCTAGTGGGAACATACAACACTCTTCTCACCAGGACTGACAGCTGCTCCTCAGCCCGGGCCCAGTATGATACCCCAAAAGGTGGGAAGCCCAGTATAAATGCGCCAGAGGAATTGGTGTACCAGGTGCCACAGAGCACACAAGAGGTATCAGGAACAGGGAGAGATGGTGACAGTGATGTTTTTTAAAGAAATCCTTTGAAGGTGATGCTGCTTTTTACAAAGCATCATTTTAAAGCACATGGCCTTTTTTTTTTCCTATTAGTGGTAGTAATATATAGAATTTATTGCATATCTGTCACGGATGTAGTGGGGGAAGTGTGATGACCGAGGTACAGGAAACTACTAATCTTGCCATCTTGCTTTAGAAGTGTTGTAGCAGTTACTGCTTGCCTATTACATTTCAAACATCCTGTTGTTACTACTGTAAAACACTATTTTTAATACAGAAAAAACTCCCTACTATGCACTTCAAAGAAATTAAAAATCACTGAGAGTATTTATTACCAATGCTGCAGGTACATTTGATGAACTCGATAAGGCTTTGTAAGCCTGACTGGCAATAATGCATGGTACTGTTCTTGAAATGTCTAATGGCTTGAAATTCTGCTTTGTGTGAAGGTGGGTACTATCATGATTTCCTCCTATTCCTGTATTCCTTTCTGGATTTAAAAAAAATTAGTGATACATAATCATTGTTTTAATTGCAATCATATACATGTATCCATTTTCCTTAGGAAGAATGCAGGTGAGAAAATGATTTAATGACCAGAGTGATTGTCACTTTTTGACACTCAGGTGCTTTGACACCCACGGTACATGATTTGGCCTGGTCTCTGCTTATTTTGTCTGGGGCCTTGATAGCCAGCCCTGTTATTGTGTTTGTAAAATGTTTTGAGTTTTTTCAGTGGGTTATTCTTGCTCTATCAAATTTCATGAATTCAGATCCTACTGTGTTTAAGTTTACTTCTCACTGTGGAAACAGGAACTTTGCAATTAAAAAAAAAAACTACAAAAGAGATCCTCTCTAAAAAAAAAGCTATGAAAGAGATACTCCTCCCCTCCAACTTTATTCGCAATGGAATTCTTCCTAGGAAGGTTGTGTGTGAAAAGTTGTGGGCTTCCAAGTAGACGCTATAAACATCCCCCGCTTACATTTATCACAGCGAAGGCAAAATCATTCTTCAGAAAGTCCTGTAAATTACCTTTAAAAAAAAATATCCAGAATTTGCCCTTTTAAATAGGTAGATTTTTTTCTTTTAATCTCAAGATGTTTTTCTTTAGTGTTTTAGTTTTCCAAAGCAAACTATAAACTCAATGTATATTCTTCAGCTCCGCGTGTTTGTGCCTCATCTGTGTGTGAGAGGGTGAGTAGTTCTTTATCTCATACATAGGGAAGAGATGTTACAAGCATCCTCACACGTGACTGACTATTCATGTGTCCTTTTTTATTCCCCTGGACACCTTGTTACCATTTACCCAGAGCAGAGCTAAGTTTAGATGGGTGAAATAAAAATCATCTGTAGTTTATCAGCCTAGAATGTAAAAACCACAGTTAAAAGTCTTCAGGCTGACAACACGACATATGCTGCCCATGTGATTAAATTTGAAATCCCTTTTACATACTTTAATTTGTAGTCTTAATAGAAAGGTACTTTTCCATCAGGTACTACTCATTTCTGTTGGCCTAGGCCACCAGGTTATGATGTTGCCAGAACTTGCTGTATTTGAAGGTGAACAGTCTTCATTTTGTTGCTTCCACAAGTGTATCAGTAATCTAAAACATTGCTTCCAAATGTAACTGTTTATTTCTACAGCCTCCCTCCCTCTACTTGTATGATTTTGTTGGTTTTCTTTTCATTTGCTTTTCCTTTTCTATACATACTCTGAGGCATAATTTTATTCATTGAAACCCTAATACATACTTTGTTTCAAAATATTTGAAACAAAAAGCACAGGTGTTGAGTTTTTATTAGAACATATGAATGTGTAAAGCACATGTATTAATGCAGCCATCCCCTTTCAGGTGGGAAGAGAGTAAACCAATCGCTTTATTTTTTTATTCATCCTTAGGATAGAGAAAATATACCTTTCCTAAAATCATATACCTGTTTGGAGCTTTAAGAGAAATGTTTTCAATAACTATTTTGTTTTCCCAAAGATGCTATTTTTGTGTAACTGTGTGCACCTCCTTTTCCCATGGAACCTTGTTTTCTTTTTTTTTTTTTTGAGAAGCAAATGTCTTCTTAAATGATGCATGTTTTAAGACTTGATTCAAATCGCCACTGTGCTGTCCTTGAAATGCCAATGATTTTTACAAATACCTAGTTTTTACTACTTTTATATATTTTAGTTTCAAAATGAAGAGCTGAGCCTGATACAAAGGACTGTTCTGGTTTTATACTTTTTCTTTTAGTTTGTTTTCATAGTAGTTTTTCAGTTTGGGTTTTTTTTTGTTTTTTTTTTTACTACATTTATATGTCTGATATATATATGCACACACACACACACACACACACACACACACACACAGCTTTGGAGACAATCAAGTAACAACTGAAAATGTGAAAGTAACCATTTTTTGTAAAATGTCCTTGAATTTTTATTCTTTGCTTGAAATATGTAAAAGACTTAAGTCACTGTGGTTTATTGGTTTAAATTTTTTTCCTATCAATACAAGTATAAAAATAGAGTCGGACAGTGGTGCAGCCAGTGTAGCCATTACATGTTTTGTAAAATTACACTGACTTCGCTGTTACTTGATCTTAGGAACTAGCACACTTAGAGGTAAGATATTGTGAATGCTGATTTATATTTTATTAAAAGCTGTAAATCTAAATAGATCCTATTGTATGCAGGGTCTAGCCCAGTTATTTAAGTTCATGTTTCACTATTTGCACTTTGCATTGAACAATGGGTTTAGTTTGCTGATGAAATGGTTCAAGTAGAGAATTTATACAGTAATTGAAATTATGACCTTGTGTATGTACTTGCCCTTCCTCCCATAGCAGGGAGCAGAAAATGAGCTCATCTAAATATGAATGCAGCTCCAATTGTATGGAAAGTGATAAAGTTTTAAGGTACTTACTTGCCTTGGCTCCTCATTGTGACCTGGACAGCAGGACGGCTATAAAAGCACCTATCAGGTGATATGATTTAAAAGAACTAACAGATTGTGCTTTCCAGTCCTTTTCAAGAGAAATTAATGAAGAACAAATTACCTATTAGCTTTGCCTTTCAGTTCTGAACTTGAAGTCCCTAAACTGCAAAATCTAAAAAGTTGGATGGTTATTAAAGTATTTTTAGGTCAAGTGTGGCACCAGTTCTCATTTAGTCACACCATCTACACCAACTCGTGACTAATTTCTTCATTTCTCTCTCTCCCTCCCTCCTCCCCCCCCCCTCTTTTTTTTTTTTTTTTTTTTTTGGCACTGGGAAGGGTGGAAATGAAATACATAGTGGAAACAAAAATGGCTTAAGTGTCAGTGAAATTTTCCCAGAATGTACTTTTCTTACCTCGGCATGTACTGTAGTCACTCAGTATTTGTATATGTTGCTAGAATTTAGATTGTATAAACAGTGAGATTTTGATATGTTCATGTGTTTTTAATAAATTGTATATATGTGTCTTGCTCAGATTTTTTTTTTTTTTTTTGGCTTAACTAAAACCACCTTGAGGTTTAAAGCCTTTTCTTATACTACACAAACTGCCAGATTCCTGAATTTGAACATCAGTCAGACAATTTAATGGCCAGTGTTATACTATTCACAGTAACATTAGGGAATGCCACCATTGGTGTTGACTTTGATCTTTTTTTTGTAGCCACAGTATCCTGTTTGAAGTTTCAGTTACTTACAGTCAAATTGAACTCCAGCAGCCCCACTGCAGTCTCTGGCTGTGCAGTGGGAGGGAAAGGTCACTGAATAGAGGGACTTCAGCCTGGCTCCTGTCTTTTCCACTTCAACGTTATTAGAAGAATCAGATGAAATTGGGCCTGCGCAAACTATGCTATTAGGAGGATATCATCCATATTTAATATCTAGATCTGGATTAAATCGACTATTAGTTTTCTCCCCCTAGTCTGCTTTCCAAGTACCTTGTTTATTCCTGTTCCCGGTCTACTGTTCCACCCTTTCTACATATTCTTTAGAGAGGCAGGTTGGTTGTCAGTGACATCCATGTCTCCCAGTGTAATTATTCCAAAGGTAGTAATTCTTGGCCAGCAAGCGTAGCTCAGTTGTTGAGCATCGACCTATGAACCAGGAGGTCAAAGGTTCGATTCCCTGTCAGGACACATGCCCAGATTGCAGACTGAGGTCCCAATAGGAGGCAACCAATCAATGATTGTCTCTCATTATTGATGTTTCTCTCTTCCTTTCCCTTCCTCTCTCATTAAAAATATATATTTTAAAAAGGTACTAATTCTTCAACCCATACCTCTTCTGACACTTTTTATTCCATCATTCTTATACCTTCTGTTCTCTTTATCCTTCACCACTTACTCTACCCCACCATAGCCATTAGTTATATTCATTAAACTGGAAAGGGACACCAGCTCACCACAGTGGTAGGGACGATGGGCTTGTTTGCATCTATAGGATTCTTCACTGGGGTGCCCTAGATTGTCAGGTGAGCTTTCCATGTGAAGATGAGAGAGAAAAATACCATCTGAATCCAAGAACACCTTGACACTCCTAAGGATTTACTTGCTTGTGTCTTTTTCATCTTTCCTAATTTACTTCAGATAGTAAAGTTTTAAAAGTTAATGAATTAAACCAGGCAAAACATAAACTTTAAATTTCCTTCTTGAGCATGTCTTACTCAGCTTTCTTTGTATAAACTTTTTTAAAAATTCAACATAATGCAGTCATCAGACTTTAGTAATTACACTCCGGTTATTTACTCATCTAGATAAATTTGAAAACAAAAAATTCCATCTTCATTCTACCTAATTACTCATCATAATCATGGGTAGGTTAATTGCAAGGGGGGAGCCTAACTATACCAGTATGACCTTAGATTTCTGTAACCACGCTGCTGTATTCAGAGCTGGTTTAAACTTCAAATCAGGTTCCTTATTTAGAACAAAAAGACACCAAAGTCAGCCGGATATAGACCTGGCATGCTTCCAGTTTGCCAAATCAAGGCACAACCACATGCCAATTCCCCACCATTTTATAGTAGCCAGATATGTCATCTTACATTCAAATTTGTAGCAGTCAACTTAAATCCCCTTATTAGGAAGTCACATCTTTTCAAAAGTCTAAAATGAAAAAACCAAAATATTTTTAAAAACACAATGAAATTATAACTTTACCCTGACCTGGTAATTCAGTATATCTTGGTTTTCATAAATTAAATATACTTACAGAAATTAAGCTGGTGGTTATGAAACTACCAGACATTGACAGGATTACTATACATCATTTCTTGACAAGTACATCCAACGTTTTTTAAAATAAACTATAAATTGCCGGTATAAAAATAAAACTAATACTGTCAGCATTATCTTCTCTGTAGGGTCAATCTTGAGTCAAATTGATTACAAAGTTCTTTTCTATAATGTCCTTCAAAAAGAGCTGCTCTGCAGTCACATTGTGATATGCATTCTAAAAGATAAAAATAAAGTCACCATTTATCCCAATATTAACAACAGCAATAGAATGTGCAGTATCTAAAAAGCTTCCAAATGAAAACTTCAAGTATAATAAGTGTTATGAACTTGCGTTAACCTTTCTAATTTATTTGTCTTTGCTCATTTTGTGCCAGAACTTTCCCTAAAACTCACTCTTTCATTCAACCCAGCACGCAGTAAGAGACTACCTCACATTATCTCCTAATCTGCTGGATCGTGGTGGAAGTCTAGAAACCAAAATTGTAAATCCAAATGGGTTGTTATAAGTGCATCACCAGGAACTCCAGTTTTAAAAAATTGTTCTATTCTGTTGATGGGCATCCTAATTTTAGGAAAGTGTTTTAGTATGTTGTTCTTTAGATGACTAGAAATTCTAAATGTGTGCTGCAGGAGAGATTAGGGCTGAGGGGAAGAGAGCCTGAAGTCTGTCCCCAACAACTAGCTGTGCACCTCCTCAAGTCTCTGTCGCATATTGTGGGGAAGACACAAGTGAGTCTCACGATCTACCCTGACATAGCATTGGGAGATGATGATTTCAGGAGACTGGCATTCTATGGAATACAGCCATATACATTATAGCAAATCATATTTCAATATTAAAGATGTACAGATAATGTTTTAATCCTATCACTTGTGCTGTGCCACTAATCTAAGATAGAATTCTGAAAATAGAAACCTCCTTCCCAGTCAATTAAAATAAAAATCTGAAGGATTCAATCTACTGCCACTGCTCCCTAATTCAAGAGAAGCATGAGCTAGTGTCAAAGATAACAACCTTTCTGACCATAAAGATTATTTCATGGGGTTAAAATGTTACAGACCTTGTCTACTTAACTGGAAAAAAAAAATACATGAAAATTATTAGTATGACATGGCAATGCTTTTAGGTAAATATGTAATATCTCCAACTAGAGGCTATGTGTATATTTTAAATGTGCAAATAGGAAATAGTATCTAAGATAAGGCTTGATTCCTGTATGGATTGTCTGTACTTGACAATAACTGAGATTCTCCCAAAGGTCTGAGGCCTACAAATTGGGAATTGCTGTATTAGATTTTGGCATTTGGTAGCTCTGTAACCCCTATGAAGCCCCTCAATCTCTCAAAAATTATTCGCCAAGTAAAATGATAGGGTGAGAAAAGAGAAAATCAATGGTTGTAACAAAGTATCTGTATTACCTTGTTCATCAAGGACATGGTGGCGTTGCCATAATAGTGCAAAGGACTCTTGAGGTCAGAAAAGTTGTATCTAAAGCCAGCAAGGTGGACTTCATGACATATGTGAAAGGCCAAGGTGATGGCAATAATTCCTGTCGTCGGGTGTTTGGGTTTCTGGAGAAAGAATGAAAAAAATTGTTCTTTAAAAATCCAAATGAGATATTTTTTCTCAAGGCATATATGGGAGGCCTAATCTTACAACTCTTATTCAACTAGTTCTAGGAAAAGGCTAACTTTAACTAAGTAACTGCAGTGATAAACTATACTAGCAAGTACCTGACTAGAAAACAAGGATTCCAGATATAAACAGTGTCATCACAGTCTCAACTGTATTCTTATTCATTTACAGACAAATTCTACATCCCCTTCACATGTGCAACTACTAAGAGAAGTGCTGTCACAGCTGTTTGACAGGAGGATCTTGGCATTCAAAGTTGTTATGCTCAGTAGGATGGCCTTCAAAGGAATAAACAAAATATAGCAACATTTTATCAACAATTCAAGATTTCCTTTCAGTTAAATATCTTTCACAGATCCCACGGACATTACATGTGATTAATTATGATTTTGAGGAAAAGAAAACACAGTAAAATCAAGTAAACAGCAGAAGACAAAGAAAGCCTGACAATCTTAAGTTTTTCTTTGCCCCGGGGGCACTATTGTGAACATCAGATGCTTGAAAAGGAAGTTAATGGTTGGGTTAAAACCTAGAAATCCCGTAACTCACTGATCCATCACTGTTTTGGGCTCTTGTACCTCTTAATGGCATGTACTCCCTGTTACCATTCCTTAGAGTACTTCATCATTATAATCATTTCCTTATGGGGACAGACAATTCTGCACTTATCACCCACAGAACCTATATTACCTCCTGACAATCTTAATCCTGGATAAAGCCACATCCAAGCCACAGAAAGGGCAAGGGCAAAACATACTTGCCTGGTTGCATGTTACATTTATGACCAAAGTTTCCCCGCGTAAATTTCCATTCCTACTCTCGAAGATGACAATTTTATACCTCTCTATGCTCCAACAGCTAGCCTCCTTTCTACTTCAACAATTTAATCCTCATTTTTCTCAGAAAACGGGCAATCGCACAAAAACTACATCATCTTCTCCAAATCTACCTTCATCTTTATCTAGATTTTCAGGAGTCATTTCTCTTACAGGGATCAGATGTCCTGCTTCTACCTACAGCCATCTTCTCCATGAGGGCACCCTACCACATCTCTCAACCAGTTTGCTTCTACAGTTATCCATTTTCTGCCCTCATCATCAACATTTTCTCTTACTGAATCATTTCCTTTACCATAAAAACATCTTAACAAACAAAAATTATTCCTGATCTTACGTTCCATTTTTCTGCTTCCTTTTCTAGCAAAGTCCTTTTACAGATTTGCCTCTGTTGCTGTGTCCCATGTTTTCTTTAATCCATTTTAAACAGGTTTTCTTCCTTTCTTATTCACTCATATGTCCTCCATGTTTCAAAGAACCAAGGTTTATTGTTTGTGCTCAACATCTGAATGGTATCTGACATGGGTGACCTTTAAAATGCAGCCATATCCTCATTTGGCTTCTCGGACACCATGTCCTACCAAAACTTTGACATAGTTATAACTACATTACCATTAACAAGTAAAACCAAGGTCTTCCTCTGCTTTTGGAGTTAGGAGGCCACCTAAAATAAAAAAGGTAATGCCCTGGCCAGTGTGGCTCAGTTGGTGGTGTCCTGTGCATCAAAAAGTTGCTGGTTCGAGTCCCAGTCAGGGCACATAGTGGGTTAGGGGTTTGACTCCCAGTAGAGGGCGTGCAGGAGGCATCCAATCAAAGTTTTGCTCTCACATCAATGTTTCTCCCTCTCCCTAAAAATCTTTTTTTTTAAAAAGGGTTAAACCTGATCATACCTCTCATAGGAAAATTGTCTTGCCTTTTCACCTCAGATTATTAAGAATCTGTGCTTTTTTCTCAATACCAAGAAGTAGGGTTTAAACGTAAGACATTTATGTTTTTTGACTTGGGAATTTCACTTTCAGGCATCTATCCTACAGAAATCATGTAGGTGTGCAGAAAATCCCTAAAAAAGCACATTTTTTTGTTACTTATCGAAGAAAAAGTGGATACAAACCTAAATATTTCTAAACAGGAGAATTATTAGGTGGAGAAATAGCAGAACATTATCTATTGGACAGACAAAATCTTATGTGTTTTTAAATGCATAGAAAAAGTCTAGAAGGATATAAAGCAAAAAATCTTGGGAGATAACGTGAGTTATTGAGGAAGGAGAAATATGTTCTTTTTTAAAAAAGATTTATTTGTACGTATGTTATTTCACTTTTAGCCTGTAATACTTTAGAATTGGTTTTATCGTGCTTAAAAAAAGGTATATGAGATGTGTTTCTTGGGCCTTTCCCTGATTACAAAAAGCATATACACAAGTTACTCAAGCTTCAAATGGAAAACATCTCTGCCACCAGACGAATTTAGTCATTATTGTTTTCTAGGTGTTATAGACAAACAGGCCTGCAAAAGTCACAGACAGTGAGATTTCTCTTAACTATAGAATTGGGAGTTTTAAGAACTGTCAATATTGCTGTAACTACTATTTGCTGAGAATTCAGGGCCTGTGTCTCCTCTGTGACTGCAGAAATATTTCTGGGCTGCCTTTCCTCTGGTTTCCCTGTGGGATTTTTATGGCAGATGGCTTGAGACCACTCCTTTTAGCTGAAAGCCATGCATTGTCCTGAAACTAGTCCTGCATCCTGCTGCTCAGAACACAGCCTGCCCCTCAGCGCCCCCCCCCCCCTGCCCCCGCTGCAGGACATGGGAGAGTTTCGAGAGATGAGCCACCTGGGCATGCAGATGGAGACCCCAGAAAGGTCCCTTCACTAAAAGCAGAAAGAAACCTTCACTAAAGATTCTTGTTCTTGCAAATTGAAAACATTAAGATAATATCCACAGGTACCTAATTTTACTAACTCAAATGAGACCTCTAAGATTCCCCTTGTCTACTCCAGCCGGATCCTTAGTTTGAAAGTACCAAGAAAAATACATACCTGATTTTTGGGGAACACTTTTGGGAAATTAAGCAGTTCATAAGCTGCTGTTCTGATAATGAAAGGATCTAAGATTCTGATTTGATATGGTTTATAGATCAGGTTTAAGGCTGGTTTTTTCCAAAAACCATTAGTGTTCTGAAATAAAGCAAGAATACAGAAAATAAAACATTGTGGTTGTCTTTTGTTACAGGAAAAAATATTAAGGTAATAAGAAGGGAGATCAGTTTTGCCAACTTACTATTTTGCCACCCGTCAACAATTCCCACAGCCACCTTAAATCGTGTGGCTTAAAAGCAGTGAGAATCGCTGTGGTGTTAGGATCATTGTGTTTGGGATCTGAAAAAACAGATTCTGGATAAAAAAGTCGGAAGGTGGTCCTTCTCCCAACTTCCTCTTCATGTCCTAAAACAGGACCATTATTCATCCTATGGACAGAAAAACACAAGATATTTAGACCAAGTGCAGTATGAGCCGTTTCCACCAGTTCCCAGAGATGTCTGTCCGATGTCTGGCCGGTGCTCTTATGGCACAAGGCAATCAATCAATCTTTCACACATAAGGGCCAGGGAAATAATTCCCTTTCATGAAGTAGCTGCTTGGTCAAAGCAGAAACTTGCGTTTGTATTTGAAAATTTGTTGTGGTGTTACTGGTAATTCAGTCTTGTCTCCAGGAAAACTGAAGGCAAATAAAACATGGGAACGGAAGAACCACAATAGTAGGGTTAAAAGAATGTGAAAACATCCCAACAAAACACAATGAATATCCAGAGAAGAGACCTGAGGTGCTGAGAAAGTTACTTGCCCAAGGTGACAGTCCTGTAGCATATGGACATGTATCTTAATGAATAACAGTTATCAAGAATCACATTTAAGGTGAAGACCCATCAAAATTGTTATGCTCTGAAATAAAGTAACAACATAAAATTGCTGTATTATACCCAACCACAACCAAATGAATGTCAATTGCTAGAATGAACTGAAGAACTACAAAGAATAGGTTGGGATTGTGTGTGCTCAAAGCCAAGAATAGACATGCACTATTTATGCAGACACTATGAAGGCATGCTATTAAGAGGAATGATTTGTTTCCTAAACAGTGTGCCCTAGGGGAATTAGTACTATTTTACCCTTTGTTGCTGTCTGTGTGATAAGAAGACAGTCTTCGCATCTGAAATGACTTTAGAATGTTGTGCTCATGGCATTTTCCCACAAGGGCTTGCTATCGTTCTACGTGATCAAGTTTTAGACAATTATAGGTAAAGAAATGTGTTTTTCAAAATTGTTTTGTGGGTAGCTTTTCACAGCTTCCTCAAAATGGAAAATAAGGTGACATCACTTGCAGAAGCCTTTGGCAGCTTGTGACCCAGCAAAACCCCAGGCACTGCCCAGCCATCCCAATGCACTGCCCATGAGAAACGTTCCACTCTTCAAAAGACTATTCACAGCCATCCCAACACACCCAAACTTACTCCTGGATGATGGCCTCCCATTGACCTTTCCATGAAGGAAACAAAAACGTCCTGCGCCCTAACTGGTTTGGCTCAGTGGATAGACCGTCGACCTGTGGACTGAAAGGTCCCAGGTTCGATTCTGGTCAAGGGCATGTACCTTGGTTGCAGGCACATCCCCAATAGGAGGTGTGCAGGAGGCAGCTGATCGATGTTTCTAACTCTCCCTCTCCCGCTCTGTAAAAAAAAAAAAAAATCAATAAAATATATTTTCTTAAAAAGTCCTGCTTTTCCCACCACTCCCTCTGGGACTCTGGGTAGCTGTAAACCACAATCCCAATCCTCCTTTCCATTATTAATAACTAACAACACCTGTGCTTTAGATCCCATTCCCCTTTCTTTCCCACGCCAACCTCTTCATTTCTATCAGCATACCAGTATGCTATAGAATCTCCTATCTTTATAAAAGAAAACCACACAGGAAATCCTCCTCTGATTTCATAACCTTCTCTGGCTATTTCATTTTTCAGCTTTCAAAACTAAAGTCTTCAAAAGCATTGCCTATAGTCGTTTCTCTACTTTCTCACTGCCATTTTCTCCTCAACCCATTCCCATTGGGCTTCTCCCCACTTCAATCTGCTTTGTCAAGAATGTCAGTGAGCTTGAGGCTGCCTGTCCAGCGTGAACTGTTACCTTTCTTGGCCTCTCACCAGCTTTGGACATGGTGGTCCCTCCCTCTGTCTTAAAACACTAAGCTCTCCCGGCTTCCGTGATCTCTAAGCTCTTCCTACCTCACTGGTGGATCTTCTCCATCTCTCCAACTCTTTTCTTTACACAACCTCTGAACTGTTGATTACTGTAAGGCTCAGTGCTAGGCCCTCTTTTCTCTCTCAGTCTCTCCCAGGGAAATCTCATCGACTCCATGGTTTCAGTAAATCTTATCAGCTTATCAAGACTTAAAATTTTGTTTAGCCAACTGCCTACTGGACTTACCGGCTACAAATCTAATAAGCACCTCAAACCTAACATGTTTATACAGAAATCATAATTCTCCTATAAGCCTGTCCTATCCTAGTCTTCCCCAACTCAATAAATGGTACTACTATCCAGCCAGTCTCTTAAGGTGAAAACCTAGGAGGAGGTATCCCTGGTTCCTTTATTCCCATCTCTGCTCATACCTAATACATTAACAAATCCTGAAAACACTACCTCTAAAACATGTCCTATCTATCCAACCTCTTACCTTCTCTGCCAAGACCACCCTGATCCAAGTCCCCATCATCTGCCTGAATACAGCAACCTACCTGGCCTCTTCATTTCCACCCTTGTCCCTAACATTCCATTGGTCAGGCCTTTGCCAGACTCAAAGATAACCAAGCCAAATTGCTTTCTTGCTTAAAAATCTTCAAATGTTTCCTGTTGCACTTAAAGTGAAATCTAAGCCCTCATCCTAATCCCACCTTACATAGCCTACTCTTTGCCCACCTCTTGAGCTTCCAATTGCGGCCCTTTTCCCGAGCCCGCTGCCCTTCCTCCTCACTAGTTTTCTTGCTACTTCTCTCAAACCCAGGATCATATCCTCCCTAGGGCCTGCATTGCCTTTCCCTGAGCTTCATGTGGCTGGCATTATCTGTTCCTGTTCACTCAGTCCAGCTTAGATGCTCAAGGTGCTCATCCATCTTTAAGTAGCCACTCAATCATTCTCTATCATCTATTTTTAATTGTTTGTATGGCATTTATTATTATATTAATTTTTTCAGTTAATTTTTTCTTCCCCTCTTTAGAATGTACACTCTACAGAGAAGGAGAGCCTTGTTTATTTACTGCTGTATCCCCTGGGGCTAGAACTGCCTTGGTATGAAGGGGACTTAATAAGCATGTGTTAAGTGAATGACCTGCAGTCTTGAGCCAACAACTGAGAGACAAGGTTGTGTAATATACTTAAAAATATCAAAGCAGCTCTTCCACCTTTTAAAACACAGCTGTACTTAAATAGGAAGCCACATTTTGAAACAACTCCAGTTTAGCAAATGAGAAATATTTTTACCTTATTATTACATCATAGGAGTCAATTCTTTCTCCTAATGTCTTGTTCTTCAAAACTCCTCCATTACCAACCACCACGCACCTTTTACATGGCACACTGTTGGGCAAACAGACAAGTAAGAGATTGAGCCATCTATGACAATGAGTGATTGTCACACCCATTCATACTTTCAGAAACCCAAAGCCAAATTTTACTTGTTGCACAAGAGAAAAAGAACTGACTGTGAC
>PVJN01053397.1:0-13751 GCA_004026805.1 Lasiurus borealis | reverse complement strand
GAGCACAGAGACACAGGACAGAAAGGCCGGGGAACCCGCAGGCCGGAGGACCGCAGGAGGAGGCACATGGTAAAAACAATGCGAGACACACTCTGGGTCGGGGTTAGATTCCTCAAAACCCAGGCAGTGATTTCAGCAATGGCTGTGCCCTTTCTAACAGGCCAGTTAAGCAGCTGTGACATTCCAGCCACAGGCTCTGGAGGAGCAGCGAGGACAGTCCTCCCGGAGCGCTGGGCTGGGACCCAGGGAGCTCAGCCACCAGAGAGAAGCCAGCCCCACCTTCCACCACCCCTCCCATCAGCTTCGGCCAGACTCCCATCATGTCCCTTTGTCTTGCCCCGATGGCGGCTGTCAGCTGCTCGGGCTACACTGGGCCTGGTATCGATTCCAGGATGCAGTGGAGCTTTACAGAAGAGGTTTAGGGGTTTGGGTCCCGGGGAGTCAGGGAGCAGAGGGAGAGGAAGGGCAGGTCATACGAGGCCCCTGGGCTTCCCCAGGGGAAAGTACCCTAGGAAAGGCAGAGGCCACAGCAACCTTCCGCCTGCACAGGGTCTCCTACACAGAGCCTCGTACACAAGAACTCATATACAGGACTTTGTATACAGGACCTCATATACAGGACCTCGTACACAGGACCTCACATGCAGGACCTCTTACACAGGATCTTGTATACTGGACCTCGTATATAGGACTTGGTATACAGGACCTTGTATAAAGTGCCTCAGCACCCTCCCTCCCTTCATGGAGTGCCTGGGTTCAAAAGCTCCCCCACAGCTCACTCTCCCCATCTTCAGACCCGGTGGGTAGAACAAACCCAGATCGGATGTCCAGAGGCCTGCCCTTTTCCAGGGGCTTTTATCATTGAACACAGGTGTTTTATAAAATGGTGTGGTTTCGCATATAAGGTTTCTCATGAATACATCGGAAACATAAAATACCAAAATAGAAACCTTCATGTCCTCATTTTTTATTCAAAAAAACCTTGTTTTTCTGGCCTCACTTCTGAGCCTGAAATCCTTCTTCTGACTTGCCCAGTTCACAGGTTCTCTGCCCTTTGTCACTGTAAACGTTACCTTGAAAAATGTCATCGCTACCCAGAATTTCCTTCTCAGCTCTTCCCCAGAACCCTCCAACGTGAAGTTCTGAAGCGGCTGCAGTAAGGACGAGCCCGCAGGAGAGCTGTATATTGCCACAGCGGGACACACTGTGTAACCCCAGGAACCAAAGAAGCTGTCCTCGTCCCCCTGGTCCCATCCATGCCCCCGACCCAGCACTGGTCAGGGCCTGCGCACAGAAACCACAGACCTGCAGCGGACATGGGCCCGGGCTTTGAAAAGTATGCCGGCAACGCAAGTGCCAGGAACAGGCTCGCCCAGCCCCCACAGCCTGAGTGGCTCTCTCCACTGGTTCTTAAGAATAAAATGTAGCACCAGGACCGGTTTGGCTCAGTGGATAGAGCGTCAGCCTGTGGACTAAAAGGTCCCAGGTTCGATTCCAGTCAAGGGTATGTACCTTGGTTGTTGGCACATCCCCAGTGGGGGGCGTGCAAGAGGCAGTTGATCGATGTCTCTCTCTCATCGATGTTTCTGGCTCTCTATCCCTCTCCCTTCATCTCTGCAAAAAAATCAATAAAATAAAAAGAATAAAATGTGCTCCCCTCACTCACACTTATGTAAACAGGACACCAACTTCCTTCTACCAGACTGTCTAGTCCCCAGGTTCCACACCACCTGTGCTGTCCACGGTAGGAAAGGCACCTTACAACTGGGAGGCGGACAGAGCCCTTGGGAAGGCAATCTGGGATTCTCCGCCTAGATTACAAACGCTCCTATCTTTTGACCAGGCACCTCATTTTTGGAACTTCTACAGATAAATGAGATTATGTTTGGGAACACCAACAGACACCATGGACTCAGGCACAGAGGATGATGTGAGAGGAGGTAAGAGGACAGCATCTACAAGCCAAGGAGAAAGGCCTCTGGGCAAACCCTGCTGATAACTTGATCTCAGATTCCCAGCACCAGCCAAAACAGGTTTGGCTCAGTGGACAGAGCGTTGACCTGTGGACTGAAAGGTCCCAGGTTTGATTCTGGTCAAGGGCATGTATCCTGGTTGTGGGCACATCCCCAGTGGGGGCGTGCAGGAGGCAGCTGATTGATGTCTCTCTCTCATCGATGTTTCTAACTGCCTATCCCTCTCCCTACCTCTCTGTAAAAAATCAATAAAATATATTTAAAAAAAAAAAAATCCCAGCACCAGAGTCTTGTGCGCTGGCTTGTGGGGAGTGAGCTTTGCTTCCCCACTGGGCTCTCCCTTCTCACTGGGTTCTGGATTAGGGAACTCGGGTTCCCATCTGCGGTAGAGGAGCCCGTCTGCACCGGTTACTTTCACACGGCCTTTCGGTAGCTCAGCGCAGAGAGAGCCGCTCAGGCTGTGGGGGCAGGTGAGCCTGTTCCTGGCACTTGCGTTGCCGGCATACTTTTCAAAACTCTCTGTTTTTTTACGCTCTGGTATTTGTCATGGAGGCCCAAGCAGAGTCAGACAGCTACCATCCTCTGCGACTGCTCTCACTGGCTTGCTTCCCATCCTCACATCCCTTCTTCCTCCCCACAGGCTGCGGAAGCAACTCAAAACCAAGGCCAAGTACAAGGATCCCTGTTGGAGAAGCTCAGTCAGACCCGAAGGCCCCTTGTAGTATTTACCCCAAACCCTGAAAGCACTTATCTTCTAGAATCCAAACACTGGCTAATGTCCAGGCTAGTTTGGCAAGAAGCTGCTGCCTAAACGGACTTTCAAGTTAAGGATGATGTGAATTCCTAGCAGTCAGCTACAAACAGCGATTATCAATTAAATCTGCAGACATGGCAGCAAACTTTTATGTCACTCTCCTACAGGGGAACTCTAACGGCCTGTGGGGAGACTGGAAAGAGGAGGTGGAGGGAGATTTACAATTCACGGTACATCCTATATCCTCCTGTTTAATTTGTCTTTTAAAGCTTTTAAGTCATCCATTACGGTCACCTATTGCCTGATATCTGAAAACACACGTAAGATAAACATGGAATACTGTTACCAAGCTTTCTTTTTAACCTGCATGGAACACAGGGCAGAGTGGGTATTCCTTGCTTGTGATGTCACCTGGACTTCGGCTTTTTATTCTTCTCTTAGGAAACTGAGATGGAATAAAAATTTAAAGAGCATAGCTGTCCCCAACACAAAGGAAAATTCCTCAGTCTTAGTCATTTAGTAATTCAAACATTACAACGGGCACATATTTTCTCTGATTATCAAGGGACATTTAAACCATGCAGCCTCGGGGAAGACAGAATGAGGGGACAGGAGCTGACTCCGCCCTTCCACACTGACTGGGACCAGCTTGCAGACTCCTGGCCAGCACATGTGAGTGAGAACCATGTCCCCACCCCTGTCACAGGCCCCAGGCACACGACGGGAGCTACGTGTTAGTTGCGTATTACTGTCACTACTGTTATTGGCAAGCAAGTGTAAGTTGTGTGTTCAACAGGGTAATTATTCGACATTAGCATTTCATACCTGACACTCAGACATTGCCATGGTTTTGTACGGAAAAGAATCAGACGCTTACTGTCATCGGTTAAAGCAAAATAGCGGCCAGACTTGGAGAAGGTGGACGCCAGGATCGTGTCACTCCCCTTCTCCACGGGCTGTCCGTCCTCCCTGAGAAAGAAGGACAGCGGTGAGGCCTTAGCTGAGATATCAGGCTGCACTCCTCTAGGGCAGTGGTCGGCAAACTCATTGGTCACCAGAGCCAAACATCAACAGGACAATGATTGCAATTTCTTTGGAGAGCCAAGTTTGTTTGTTTTTTAATGTATTTTATTGAGTTTTTTACAAAGAGGAAGGGAGAAGAGAGGTATAGAGAGTCAGAAACATCAATCAGCTGCCTCCTACACACCTCCAACTGGAGATGTGCCCGCAACCAAGGCACATGCCCCCGACTGGAATCGAACCTAGGACCCTTCAGTCTGCAGGCCGATGCTCTATCCACTGAGCCAAACCGGTTTTGGCGAGAGCCAAGTTTTTTAAACTTAAACTTCTTCTAACGCCACTTCTTCAAAATAGACTAGCCCAGGCCATGGTTATTTTGTGGAAGAGCCACACTCAAGGGGCCAAAGAGCCGTATGTGGCTCACCAGCCATGGTTTGCCAACCACTGTCCTAGACAGTTTGGGTCAGTGGATAGAGGGTCAGCCTGTGAACTGAAAGGTCCCAGGCTCAATTCCGGTCAAGGGCACCTGCCCAGGTTGTGGGCTTGATCCCCAGTGGGGGACTTGCAGGAGGCAGCCAATCCATGGCTCTCTCTCATCGTGGATGTTTCTATCTCTCTCTTTCTTCCTTCCTCTCTGAAATCAATAAAAATATATTTTTAAATAAATATAAATATGCCAAAACCGGTTTGGCTGGGTGGATGGAGCATCGGCCTGTGGACTGGGGGGGTCCCAGGTTCGATTCCAGCCAAAGGCATGTATCCTGGTTGCGGACGCATCCCCGGTGGGGGGCGTGCAGGAGGCGGCTAATCGGTGTCTCTCTCTCATCGATGTTTCTGACTCTCTTTCCCTCTCCCTTCCTCTCTGTAAAAAATCAATAAAATATATATAAATAAGTAAACAAATAAATATAAATAAATAAAATCATCAAACTCTGCTTTTCTTACCTTTCAATTAGCTAAGTTAATTTCATGCAACTGCCCCCAATGCATTTAAAACTGATTGCATTATTTCAAAGTGCCAATAAGATCGTTGACAAAAACCCATTAAAAGTACTTAGAAAAGTTCTAATATTCTTAATGCCTAATTCGAAAATTCCCCATTTCTTTCCTGAGGTACCCAGTTTTCTACGCAGCAAGGCAGAGAGAAACAGAGGCTTCAGTGAGAAGACAACCATCTCCTTCTTAGGCTGTCAGGTCCCACTCCCCAAACCATGAATGGAGTCCTGGGGACCCTTCCCCTCTCTCCCTAACCCTTCCCCTCTCTCACCCTTTGTTTTCCTGCGGCTTCTTTTCTGCAGCACTGCAATCATAGGTGAAGAGGCTGCCGTCATCATCACTGAAGGAAGATAACAGAAAGATTTTTAAAAAGTGCTTTTTAATCAAAATGCTCATTCCTCTTCTTCCCTGGAACAGAGAAATATTTGCCTCCTCATTAAGTATAACCTGCATACATGGCAGCAAACTTTTACAACAGATAACTGTCTGGGTTCGCTACCTCAGGCAAGTTATGGAGCTTTATTGGCCTCATCTCTATTTGGGGTCACCATACACAGCTGGCACGGTTCTGCACAAAAATCCGTTCCCTAAAATAAGTGAGAACAAAAGTCAAAGAAAGTATCCTATTCTTTCAGGCATTAGCACACGAATGTAAAACGGTCATGTTTGAAGAAATGTGTTCTGATATTGTTTTCAGTAGTTTTTTTTTTAAATATATTTTATTGATTTTTTGCAGAGAGGAAGGGAGAGGGATAGAGAGCTAGAAACATCGATGAGAAAAAGAATCGATCAGCTGCCTCCTGCACGCCCCTCACTGGGGATGTGCCCGCAACCAAGGTACATGCCCTTGACCGGAATTGAACCTGGGACCCTTCAGTTCGCAGGCCGACGCTCTATCCCCTGAGCCACACCGGTTAGGGCTTCAGTGGGTTTTTGTTCCCAGATTTAAAACTGCCACTTCTAGTTTAGAAAAATGTCTCACCTCCCGAAAAAGCTCCCTTCACTGCCAAGCACTGACCCATACAGCAGCCACCCATCTTACCCATTACACCCTAAGTTCTCTACTATATATCCCCCCCTCCTCCCTCTGGCACACAGAAGGCATCTTGTACAAATGTATTGCCTTGAAATGACTGCACTTTAAACTCTTCAGAGGGAGCACAGGAGCAGAGAAAGGAGTAGTCCTCCAAGTCAGAAACTGCGCGGTGCCAAAACCAGTTTGGCTCAGTGGACAGAGCGTCAGTCTGGGGACTGAAAGGTCCCGGGTTCAATTCCGGTCAAGAGCATGTACCTTGGTTGTGGGCACATCTCCAGCAGGGGGTGTGCAGGAGGCAGCTGATCGATATCTTCTCTCTCCCTTCCTCTCTGTAAAAAAATCAATAAAATATATTTTAAAAAAAAAACAAAAAAGAAAAACTGTGTGGGCCAGGAAGGAAGCAAGCAGATGGGTGCCTCCCAGTGGCATGGGTGAGACGCGGTGAAACGCGGTGAGCCTCGAAAACAAAGCAGCCCGGGATGCCTGACAGGTGTGTGAGTGAGTGTGACACGGAGCTGGGAGTTCTGAAACCGGGGCACCGAACAGCGAGCACTGACAGTGCATTTGCTAGGTACATAGTCTGTTCAAGCATGAGAGTCAAACCCTGAGAAAAGAAACGGGGATGGAGACGGACCGCTACTGACATCCCTGAGGCTCCCGAGTCACGAATAACGGGGCGACAAGCATCTGCTGATTTAAAAATCCCCGGCGCTGCATGCACACCGGGGAGCCATACGGAAAGCAAACGCAGAGCTGCGCGAAGAGCCCCCGGGGAGGTGAGCGCTGCAGGCAATGAGTGCAGCCTCGTGTAAGGAGCGGTCGCCGAAGACCCTCGAATACAGAAGAGCAAACGGGGCGGGATCGCTAGATGCAGAGGAGCGAGAGGAAGCCAGGCACCCAGGCAGGACGCGGGAGGCCAGAGGGGGTGCGCCCGAGAGTCAACCCCTCCATCCGGGCTGCCTCCCTCCCACGCTCGGATCTGGGGGGGTGTCCCCGGGACCCCTCTTTGGCCGCAGCCAGCCCAGCATCACCCCCCACGTAACTGGACCCCACCTGGCCCCCTCAGAACCCAACGCAGACCAGCCATCGAGGGGGCGTGGCCCTGGCCCGGTGGGCGGGACTCTGTGTCGGTGGGCGTGGCCCTGGCCCGGTGGGCGGGGCCCAGGATCGATGGGCGGGGCCCTGGGCCGGTGGGCGGGACCCAGGCCCGGTGGGCGGGGACCAGGCCCGGTGGGCGGGGCCCTGGACCGGTGGCCCGGGCAGCGCCCGGTGCGGCTCCGGGGAGCAGGGCCGAAAGGAGTCGGTGCAGGCGCGCAGCCAGGCCGAGGAGGCGGCGGAGGGCCCGAAGGCAGCGGCGGGGCTCCCTCACGGCGCCCCAGCACGACGAGCGCAGCCCCGGGCGCGGGGACATCGGGGTGTCCCGGCCCCGACGCGCGCCCGCGGCCCGGCTCCCTGCCCCGAGGCCGGCCCTTTACCTGCTCGCGGTGGAGGTGGCCAGGAAGCGGCTGCCGCCCCGCACCACCAGCGCCTGCCCGCACAGCGCCAGCCCCGCGGAACTCGCCATGAGCCCGGCCGTCGCCCCAGGACCCACGTGCGCCGCCGCCCAGCGCCTCCGCCCCGGCCGCGCCGCGCCGGAAAGTGACGTTGCGCGCAGGCGCAGCGAGGTGACAGGCCGCCGGTGACAGCGCCGACCCGGGCATGCGTAGAAGGTCTTCTCTCTCCCGCCTCCCAACCGGGTGTCCTGTCTCTATAGGCGATGCAGGGTCTGGCGCGGATCGAGTTTGTCCGGGGGATACACAGCCACGCGACAACGCTTGTTGGATGTTGGTTTTTTACTCCAGACCGAGCAGGCCGGTTCTGAATTCTAATCATGCACCAGGAAGCCACATGAGACATAAATGAAAACTTAAAGGACTGTGCTTGGCCATCAGATGTAAGCACAACTCAAACCTTTTGATCTTTTTGAGATTCTGAGTCACTTACTTACACTTTGACTTCTCACAGTGCTTGTGCGAACAAGATTGATTTGCCTCAAGATCTTTTTCTTATCAAATTCCATCATAACCCATATCTTGCTTTTTAACTTTAATCAAGTCTGAAGTGAAATGTTTTTTTTAATATATTTTATTGATTTTTCACAGAGAGGAAGGGAGAGAGATAGAAAGCCAGAAACATCGATGAGAGAGAGTCATCGATCAGCCGCCTCCTGCACACCTCCTACTGGGGATGCGCCCGCAACCAAGGTACATGCCCTTGACCGGAATCGAACCTGGGACCCTTCAGTCCGCAGACGGATGCTCTATCCACTGAGCACACCGGTTTTGGCTGAAGTGAAATGTTTTTAAGCTAAGTCTTATTTTCATAATCTTTCCCTTTTTTATGTCTCTTCTGGAACTACTTATTTTGTTGTGAGCTATTTAGACATTAACGTTTGCCTGCAAAAGTATTGTGTAAGTGGATTGTGTCATTATTACTCTTATTTATAAATAAACTATCAATTTCATCATTATTATGATTCGTTGATATTTTACTATCTAATTATCTTAGCATATTACCCAAAACCCACAACTTGAATTTCAGTTCTATGTAATTTATCCATTTTTCTTAATTTCTTAATATGGCTAGTTAAATTATCACCAAGTTTTCAATTCTATGAAGTTTTAAAAACAATGAGGGTATATTAATCATTTACAGCTTTGATTAAAATGGAGAATTACTTGGTTCCGGACTATCTCTCTTAGTAATTGTTAGTTCGCCAAAGGAGGCACACACGAGGCCAGAGTGATAAGGATTACGAATTTATTTCATTCCATCAGCCCTCAGAGATGGGAGTCAGCAGCTTTTAAAGGACTTTTGGCGGGCTTTTTTTCTGGGTGGAGACTTCTTTGTGCACAGCCGGAGGGGAAATAATGGAATATGCTCACCGCAAGTGAAATGTGGTCAAAGGGAATGTCCGTAGTGAAATGACCTGAAAACTCAGTCCCGGGGAGAGGGGTATCCATTCAATGGCTCCATCAAACCTAACAGTAATTTTCTCAGGGAAAGCAGCTATGTTATTAGTAACTCTATCTGCCATCCACAGCCATAACAATGTGTGGCAAACACAAAATTTTGTGACCGAAAACAATTTCACTGAGCTCGATTCTGTGGGTTGGCTGTCGAGGCTGCACTTAGCTGGGCGGTCCTTCTGGTGCTGAATGAGCTGTGCTCGTGTCTCCGGCCACCACCTCGCTGGAAGACAACTAGCTGGTTTGAATGGCCTGGGATGGCTCATCTCCATCCCATCTGGCCTCTTGTCCCCAGAAGGATAATGGGTCTGGTGCGCATGGTAAGCAAAACCAGGAAAAAGCCCGCAAACCTCAGGAGATCCAGGCACTGTTGTAAGTGCACTTTTTTTTTAAATATATTTTATTGATTTTTTACAGAGAGGAAGGGAGAGAGATAGAAAGTCAGAAACATTGATGAGAGAGAGACATCGATCAGCTGCCTCCTGCATGCTCCACAATGGAGCTGTACCTGCAAGCAAGGTACATGCCCCCGACCGGAATCGAACCTGGGACCTTTCAGTCCGCAGGCCGACGCTCTATCCACTGAGTGCACTTTTGACCCAGTCTGTTGACCATAAAAAAACAAGTCACAGAGGCAGTAGGAGCCCAGGGGTGGGGAAATAAACGGTCCCTCCTGACAAGGGGTACAGCAAAGTCACATACAGGGGCCTGCGCAAGGGAACTGGTGGCACATTGAGGGCATTTTCAGATCCTGTCTGCCACAGTCCATCCTCTGGCCCCAGTGATTCATATCTGTTCACCTGGAGAGCACGTACCTCCTCCAACATCCCCAAAAGTCTCATCCAACCAACATCAGGCTCAAAGTCCGGGACCCTGGGATCTGTACCAGGTTGGATGTGGCTCCTCAGGTGCAGCTGGCCCCTCTGGGTCAGAGACCCACAAACTAAAAGACCGAGTTATGCTGAGACCGGTTTGGCTCAGTGGATAGAGCGTCGGCTTGCGGACTGAAAGGTCCCAGGTTCGATTCCGGTTGGGGGCATGTACCTTGCTTGTGGGCACATCTCCACTGTGGGGCGTGAAGGAGGCGGCTGATCGATGTCTCTCTCTCATCGATGTTTCTGACTTTCTATCCCTCTTCCTTCCTCTCTGTAAAAAATCAATAAAATATATTTAAAAAATAAAATAAAAGGCCGAGTTATCTCCCCTACGCAGCCAACCTGCGCCGGTGAGCGGGGAAAGGAAGGATAACCACAGGGAACACTTCCCTTTGGAGAGGGGGAGCCGGGGATACAGCCAGCAAACTCTGGTCCACAGCCTTTCTGAACCCCACAGGAGACTTTCTGCAGGGCGCCCAGGTGTGGGAGTATTCCTTGATGAGGTGAGACATCCCATCCCATTTTTTTAATATATATATTTTTATTGATTTTTTACAGAGAGGAAAGGAGATAGAGAGAGAGAGAAACATTGATTAGCTGCCTCTTGCACACCCCCTAGTGGGGATGTGCCCGCAACCAAGATACATGCTCCTGACCAGAATCGAACCTGGGACCTTTCAGTCCGCAGGCCAATGCTCTATCCACTGAGCCAAACCGGTTTCGGCCCCATCCTGATTCTTGCCTCTGCCCTCTAGGATATCCCTCCTCTTCCAGAACCTTCTTGGTCACTTTGAAACACATGCCCTTTGAGCAACTCTCTTAAACCTCTGGCTGCCTTAGCAAGTTGGGGGCGCAGAGGCCATTTTTCACTTTAAACTTCCCAGTGCCCTTGAGCCAGCAGGTGTGCTTTGCTCAGGACAACTCCCGTAAAAACGTTGTGGAGCCCGACCAGTGTGGCTCAGTGGTTGAGCACACACCTATGAAGCAGGAGGGCATGACTCAATTCCCGGTCAAAGCACATGCTCAGGTTGTGGGCTCGATCCCCAGTGGGGGTGTGCAGGAGGCAGCTGATCAATGATTCTCTCTCATCTATGATGTTTCTATCTCTCTCTCTCCTGTCCTCTCTGAAAGCAATAAAAATATTTTAATTTGAAAAAAGCTTTGTGGAGATGTCAGCATTGCAGTTGAATAAAATAGATCCCTCATCATGTCCTGCCCCACCCCCCATCAAAGCAATGAAACATCCACAGGCCAAAGTGCCTTGTGGAGCTGTGGGGTCCAGTATCATATGCCAAGGAACCCGGGAGTACCACCACCTATGCATCGGATAATAGGCATACACGCCTCGGTCCCAGCTGGACCATGAACTGCCTCCACCCCTCTCGGCCACAACCTTGGAAACACCATCCTAAACCATCACCCATGAAAGAGCTCTGGTGGGAGTCCAGGTGCCAGTGGACAGGTCCCAGCCCATCATCAGAGCAAACATCTGGGGGTAAGAGGAGCGGTTTGACCTGGCCAGCACCACCTCCCCTAAGGCAGCCCAGCTTAGGGCCACGAGAGACCTTTTCCGCCATGATTCCTCCCACAGGAGAAAGTGAGAGCACCTGAGTGAGCACCCAGCTTTCCCAGCTGTGCCAGATGCTGCTACCCCGTTTCCCCAAAAGTAAGACATCCCCCGAAAATAAGACCTACTTCCAGTCTTGCATCTCACTGTCATATAAGGCATCCCCCTGAAAATAAGACCTCCCCGATAATAAGGCCTCCCCAGAATATAAGGCCCCCGAAGCTACCATCAGGCGTGTGACTCCTGATTTAAAGAGACCTCGCCCTGCCTGAACAGCTCCGGCTGCGCTGCGGCCCATCCATGAGCTGGTTTGTGATGACAACTACAGTAGACAGGTAATACATTTCCTTTTTTTGTTGTTGTTGTTCAACAATAAATGTGCACCGTATTCTTCTTCATGGAAAAATAAGACATCCCCTGAAAATAAGACCTAGCACATCCTTGGGAGCAAAAATTAATATAAGACGCTGTCTTATTTTCAGGGAAACAGGGTAAGGAGTCTATTTCTCTCTTGCCCCCGACCACAGTACCGAATTGTGAGGCTGGGAGAGCAGGAGATAGAATTCTCAGAGGAACTTAAAGGGACATCAACACTGCTAAAAGCATCACAGACTCTTATCAAGAAGCCTGCCCCTAACCCTCTAGAGCAGCGTTCTCAACATGTGGGTGGCGACCCCTTTGGGGGTTGAAAGACCCTTTCACAGGGGTCGCCTAAGACCATCGGAAAATGCAGATATTTACATCACGATGCATAGCAGTAGCAACATTTCATGGTTGGGGGTCACCACCACATGAGGAATTGTATGCAAGGGTTGTGGCCTTAGGAAGGTTGAGAACCACTGCTCTAGAGTCACCTGCAGGATCCAAAATGGCCCACAGGCACTCAGCACACCACACACCTCATCCACACACACTTCTACCCTGTGAGCAGCTCCCTGTGCATTCCCAGTGGTGGTGAGAGCCAGTTTGGGCAAAGGAACAGTGAGCACACACTAGGGTGGGGGACTGGGCTCCGTCTGTGGGCCAAAGAGAGAAAATAAACTCGAGCTGTAGCGCCACTTTTGGAAAACAAAAGGGAGTGTCAGCACCCGCCTTTTGCATTGTAGCATCTAGAAAAGGCATGGAGCTTAGGAATTCTACCACAAGAGGGAGCAAGAAACGTGAAGCAAATGTCTCCTCAGAAGGTCAGAAGGACAGAATCCCTAGCTGGGCGAATGGAAGGTACTTCTCTCTCAGAGGCAGTTAGTCTGAGAAGGTGGACTGCTACTTCAACTGCGAAAACAGCAACACAAGACTTCAAAGAACATGAAAAATCCAGGAAACAGGATGTTACCAAAGGATCACAATAATCTTCAAGTAATTTATTTCAAAGACAACAGAGATCTTGCAAGTTACCACATAAAGAATTAAAAATAGCTGTTTTAAGGACTCTCAATAAATTGCAAGAAAGCAAAGAAGGACAATTGAATGAAATCAGTAAAACAATGCATAAAAAAAAATGAGAAGTTTAAAAGGAGAAAACAAAATGGCAGCAGAGACCTAACAGCAGACTAGAGGAAGACAAGAATCAAGTCAAAGATCTGAAATACAAAGAAGCAGAAAACACTCAACTGGAAAAGAAAAAAGAATCCAAAAATGTGAAGATAGTATAAGGAGCCTCTGGGACAACTTCAAGCGTACCAACATCAGAATTCTGAGGGTGCCAGAAGAAGAGAGAGAGCAAGATACTGAAAACCTATTTGAAGAAATAATGACTGAAAACTTCTCACACCTGGTGAAAGAAATAGACTTACAAGTCCAGGAAGCTCACAGAACCCTAAACAAAAGGAATCCAAAGAGGATCACACCAAGACACATCGTAATTAAAATACCAAGAGCAAAAGACAAAGAGAGAATATTAAAAGCAGCAAGAGAAAAACAGTTAATTACCTATAAGGGAGCACCCATATGATTGTCAGCTGATTTCTCAATAGAAACTATGCAGTCCAGAGGGGAGTGGCAAGAAATATTCAAAGTGATGAACAGCAAGAACCTACAACCAAGATTACTTTACCCAACAAAGCTATCATTCAGAATTGAAGGGCAGATAAAGAGCTTCACAGATAGTAAAAAGCTAAAGGAGTTCATCACCACCAAACCAGTATTATATGAAATGCTGAAAGGTACTCTTTAAGAAGAGGAAGAAGAAGAAAAAGGTAAAGATAAAAATTATGAACAACAAATACATATCTATCAACAAGTGAATCTGAAAAGCAAGTGAATTAAAAATCTAATGAACAGAATAAACAGGTTACTATAATAGAATCAGGTGCATAGAAAGGGAGTGGACTGACAATTCTCAGGGGAAAAGGGGTGAGGGGGATGTGGAGAGAGACTGGACAAAAATCGTACACCTATGGATAAGGACAATGTGGGGTAGGTAAGGGCAGAGGGTGGGATGGGAACCCAGTGGAGGGGAGCTATGGGAGGAAAACGAGGAACAATTGTAATAATCTGAACAATAAAGCTCTATTAAATTTTTA
>PVJN01053396.1:0-13751 GCA_004026805.1 Lasiurus borealis | reverse complement strand
CTCCTTGGGGGGCAAATATTCAGGCTCCTGTTGTGTGCATCACCTGCTGTCATCCTGGGCCACACACATGTACCCTGAGCTATGTCCTTGGACTTGGATAATTTGCCAGATGGGCTTCTCTTGGAGGTGAAAAGTGAAATGAAGATTCTTCACCTCTGCGTGATACCATCTTTCATCTCACTTTCTCTCCAACCTATGGGTTTGCTTTCATTTTCAGAGTCACGTCTGATCCCCCGTGCAAGCTCCTTTGCTTGCACAGTGCATCTTCCAAGAATCTCCTTTTGGAGTAATTGTGAATCCTTACCCATGTCCTTCATTCATTCTGCATTGAGAGTGGTAGGGTGGCCAAGTGCTGACTCACATATTTTGGCATCAGAGAGACTTTGTTCTACTCCAGTTCTGCCATTTAGTGGCTGGGTGAACATGAGCAACATACCTCTCTCCATGGACCTCAGTTTCTTCATCTGTTAAGTGGGGATATGATTGGAAGACCTAAGGAGGTAATAATTGCTACAGTGTCTGGCACAGAGTAAATAGTCAGTCAATGGTAGCTGCTGCGGTTGATGTGGTGTTAGTTTTATCATGAGCTTGTTACTGTAGATTTAAACTCAGATACTATTGTAGCCATGGAAATGAGTCCTTCCTCCTTAAGTCTTGCAAGAACATGTAAAGGTGTTCTTTTGAGATTGGCTTCTATCACCTTCTAACCGACTCATAACTTATGAAAATATTAACCTGGGTTGTTTTCATCACCAAAGAGCCAGTTCAAGCTCTCTCTTCTTGGAAACTTGGTCCATCCAGCAGACAGGATCACACCCCCCTTGAATGATATAGCACTTACTTTGCATCCCATCCCAAGGAGCTGACAGTTTCTGTCTGTAGCTTACTGCACAAATATATCACAAATTCATAGCAGGCAAGTGGAGACTACAGATATATGGTTTTATGCTCCCCAACAGGGAATATAAGATTTCTCTGTAGTGTGGTGGCAGTATAGGACTGGTTCAGAAGAGAGGTTAGATATTGTTAACTACTGTCTTTTAGGAAAGTGGGGATAATGGTTCTCAGAGAAGCTGTGAGGATTAAACAATAGCGTACAGTGCTGGGCACATAGTAAGTGCCTAATAAAGAGTAACTATAGTTAGTAGGTAGTGATTGCTTAATTAATTTCATCAACAAATTAATAGGGAGAGCGGGGATTTTGGATATCTCCCTTCAGGGTTTGTAGCTGAAATGCCAGCTTTCCTTTTAGCAGGTCACATTCATCGAATGCCTACGTGAGCGTGAGTTGAGAACTCCATAGCCTTGGCCTTGCTCCACAGCCCCCCCCAGTCATTAAAGAGGAACAATGAATTAGCAAGGCACACTTATGAAAAACAGGCCAGCAAGAGGACCCTCTCGTGCTTAATACATTGCAGATCCTGTGAACTGTAAAACTAAATCAAGGCCCACAGTGCTATTGTGTTTTGAAGCCCTTAAAAAACGCCTTTCTCCTTTAATCAGAGGACAAAGAGTTATGTTTGAGAACTATGCGATGCTTTAAATATGATGACATCGTCTTACAGTTTTCCCGATGACTTGCACCCATCTTGAGAACATCACAGGCTTCTTCCTTTGTTTTGCCGGCATAATGGCCACCTAAAAGGGAAATCATCAGAGTAATAAATAGCTTTGTCAGATGCATCTCAGCTCGCATTTATGCTCAGAAATGGAACATTTGAGTGGTTGGCATGGGAACCTCCTGAGAGCATGGATGGTTGGTGGACTAGAGGCTGCAGTTGCAATCCAAAGTCTGGAGGAGATTTCTTTGGTCAACTGCTTCTAAGCTTCTCCATGAGAGGCTCCTCTGGCAGCCTTGGGCACAGCAGTCTCAAGGCAGTCAGTCCGGCACTACCCTGCAAAGGACGAGCTGCCCACGATGGGTTGGCAATGCTGAAACCTTCCCAGACTTGGAACACGAAGGTGGGGAGAGGGGTCTGCCTCCGTGCAATAATAAAGGTGACTGTGCCATGCTGCTTCTGAATCGGGCGTTTTAACTTTGACTCATCTTCCTCCTTCCTGCCTATGTTTCCCCTCATCCCCATCCACTTGTATCAGTGCCACAAAGTTGACCAAACCAATCTGAGTCTTGGCCTCTTTTTAGACATAACCCGTGAGAAACACTCGCTGTCAAATAAATACATAACATTGCTCTGTCCCACACTCAGGTCTCAGGGGCCTCCTCTCTCTCCCACGTCCGGCTTCCTCACCAGGTTCACTCTTCTCCAAATTACAGAGCCAAGGGGAGCAACACACAGCTGACGGACTAGAGGAGCATAGTCAGAACCCTCCAGGTGACACTCATTACCTGGACACAGGAAACGGGAGTAATCTGAGGGGGAAAGTTCTAAATTTCCTCTGGTCAGCAGGGGCCTTTGAGTCCCTGCCTCTCTGTTGCATTCCTCATTCAAACCCGCCTCATATCCTATGTGTGCAATCTTGAGTGAACTCCATTTCTCCTACATCCCACCCAGTCCAACCCCATCTAGTCCAATCAAACCAAAGCCACATGTTGACTAGCACCTGAGCCAGCCACCGAGGCCCCTTGTTTTCTGCCTTCAATAGCTCAATTAACTGCTGTAGCAATTTGTTATTATACATTTAACACATGCCAATCAGAAATACCCTAAAGCTAGGGCTAAGTACAAACTATAGAAACAAAAAAATACCTTCCGTCACGTTCAGCTATTATGGCTTGATAATTTTACTATATAAACATATATTATGTAGAGAGTACATATTACCCACAAGTTTGGGTTCTCATGTTTTAAGTGCATGTTAATTTCATGTTGCCATGCATCATTTGCTCTTGCATTATTCATGAGAGTTCTGTCTGGACGAGGAGGGAGAACCCATTCTTTAGTTTGGGGACTCTCGGCTCCCCCGTGTGCAGCTGCGGTGGGTGGCAGCTTCTGCTGTTTCTCTTGTGAATGTGTTGAAAGGCTCATACAAAAGTAAATTGTTACCTGTCAGAAATTAACATGACTCTATCTCTAAGCTACCAATAAGAAGTTCTGGGTTAATTGTGTTATCAAACAGATGTGTTGCCTGTCCACATAGTCCCACATGAGAGACCTACCATCTCTCTTTCAGCCTGGCTTGTTGGGAAAATCATACCGGGGGTCTGAAGGACAAAGGGTTAACCAGAGCAAAGTGTCAAAGGGCTTTGAGAAACACAGCCCCTCTGCAGAGGGGCCGAAAGCCTCCTTCTGAACTGGCAGGCAGTTAACAGGAGCCTTATCTGTGAGAGCCATCACCAGGAAAAGTTGTAGGTTTTCTGCAGCACAAAGGCGCTGCTTTCTTCTCTTGGGTCTGACTGGAGCTCTTGAGATAGAAGAAAACTGTTGGCCACGGTTCTGAAAACTACAGATAAAGGCTTTGATTTGTTAATTAAATTTTTTACTATCTGCATTTGATATCTCAGCCAAATTGTATCCGCTGCAGGAACAACAAGAAAGTCCCTCACTTCAAAGGAGCGCCCACTCCGTGACCTGTAATTATGGAATTTACTGCAGGGGAAGCGCCGTCTGGGGTGCACCTGCCGCCCTAGCGCCTCCCACACTGCCCCCTAGCGAGAGCCGCGGGGCCAGGCCGCTTCCAAACCCGCCGGGCTCCGCGCAAGCGCACAGGGGCCGAGCCCCCGCACCTGCCCAGCGGGGCGGGGCCCGGTCGTGGCCTTGCCCCGGTGGGAGCGCCAGCCCCGCCCATGCGCACGCTGGCCCCGCCCCTGCACACGCTGGCCCCGCCCCTGCACACGCTGGCCCCGCCCACGCGGAGAAGCCGGCCTCCTGGATGTCTCCTTGAAAAATGGCTCCTTTAATGAGAAAGTTGAAAGGCCGGGGCCATGCTGGGTGAGGTCACCTGCTGGCTGCCGGCCCCGGGCAGGGTTTCACCCTTTTCCTGTGAGCTTGACCAGACGCTCCCGCTGCTAGGCAGGGGCCACGCCGCCCTCTGGGCCTTTTGTTCCCTCTGGGGTGCAGACACCTTTAAAGGATATTTAGATGTTCCTGTGTGGGCTGCTTCCTGGCAGGAAGGCATTCCCAGGTCAACGCTGGCCACTTTTTTACGCGACTATAATTGAAATCTGCAAACTGACCGTGTGCAAGGTTCTGTCTCTAGGACACAAGCTTTTCCTTAGCTACATCAAAGCTGAATTTTGATAGATCTCAGCAATTTCTGCAGGACACTCTGGTGGACTAATTCCTTAGTCTTTTATTTTTAAAGTTAAATGTGGGTACTATTGTTTTAAATATAAAAAAAGTCTCCTCTCACACCACGCTTTGTCTCGCCCTCTCCACTCCAGCTGTGGTGACCTTTTCCCCCAGCTTCTCAAATGCACGCTCCTTCCCGTAAGGGAGATTTCATAAATTGTGTTTTCTCTTCCTGGAAAGCGTCCCCTACCACCTCATCACTTTCTTGGGGAAGACTTCCAAACCCGTCTCTCCCCCTTATTACACATCCTCATCCCATATCATATTTTCTCTCCCGGTGCCAATCGCTGCTTGTAATTGGGTATTGATTGGTGTGGTTATGTGCGGCTGTGCTGGCTTCCCCAGTAATCTAGTTTCATGAGGGCAGAGAACATGTGTGCTGTGCTTACATTCATTCACAGGACCTGGCACTGGGTACATGTTCCACCAGTACTTTCTGAATGAATGTTCCGTAGCTGTATTAAGGAGTTTGGACGTTGTTTTGAGGACAATGAGGAACCGCCGATGTTGTAAAAGAGGACAGGATTTCGTGAGTTTTTGCTTTAGAAACCTCACTTTTGACTACAGTATGGACATGAGATTAGATGGGCCAAGACTGGAAGTAGAGAAACCTGTTAGGGGATTGTTCGTCTAATGCAGTTAGAGATGATGCGGCCTCAGTGAAGACAGTAGCAGTGGGGGTGGAGGGAAAGTGTGAGAAGTATTTGGGAGCCTAACTGGGCGAGATTTGATGACTGACAGAGGAGGCAACAGGAGGATTGCCAGGTCTTTCGCTTGAATTATAGGGCCAGTGGCAGTTCCACTTATGAAATAGGGAGCAAAGGGAAGGAGCATGGAAGTTACTAGAAAAGAATGACGATTTCTGGAAAGGGAGATAATTGATTTGGGTTTGTGTTTGTTGGCATGTAGGTGCCCAGGATCTTAGTCTCAGGTGAAAAATAAGCCCTGGATATGCAGTTTGGATCTGTTATAAAATCCATCATAAAATGCTTCATTTATAGTATGGCTTAGCTCTGAATAACCAAGTAACTCCAAGGATTTACACAAGTGTCGCTTTATAAATCCTGACACAATCCACAAACATTTATTTTTTTCCATTTTTATAGGGAAATAACAGCAAAGACAGGTCAGAGACGAAGCATAACATAGAACTTGGAATGACTTGAGGCTGGGAGATTGTTTGCCTTTGATTGATTCTGACAGTTTGAATATGGCATTTTCACACAACTGGAGAAGGGCTGGTAGCAAAAGTCAAGAGAAATGTGGATAGGCCGTGATGGCAGACACCATGCCCGCTCTATGGAGCCCTCATCACCTGCCAAAGAGATGTCCCCTTCATTTTGTAAATAGATTCTGTGTAGTTTTCAGCTCTCAAGAAGAAAGCATGTAAAAAGATCAGTCACTGGGCAGAGTCAGCAGGATAAACATTAACCAGATATTGACCTGGACTCCTTTCACGTCTGATGAGTAATTTATGGAAAGCTCAGGCTGCATGGTAACTAGCCTGGAAAGTTTACCTCGACTTTGGACGATTATAAGAGAGAAATGGAGGTTTCCTAACTGGAAACTATTTTCACACGTGTGAAATGGGTTGATTATTCTGAGTCCCAAAGACTAAAGTCAAAGACTAAAGTCAAATAGCAGAACACATCACGAGGCTGGTCTGATTGCATCAAGCAAATCTAAGGGTGCAGAGAAGTTTGTTTATGAAAGGCCCAAACTCTCTCCTGGACTCGATTAATGGTTAATCTGGCTGGTGCTGCTACTCACATCCAGAGAGTCACTCTGTGGGACAACTCAGGGTGTTTGACGGATGCTTACGTCACTGGGGAGACCTCAAATCTTATAGGGCAACCAAAGCTCTTATCACAGAAGGAATTCTTACTGGGGGACATGGCATTGCTCTGTCTCCTGTTAGCATGGTTGCCAGCCATACTCCCGGGAAACCAATCATCATTGATTTCACAGCAGGTGGGTTTATCTAAGAAAGTCAAGTGGGGGAATTTCTCTGCATGTTCCAGGAGTCCCCTTGGGGTTTTGTTCTACTCAGCCCCTGGAGAGACCACTAATGTTCACTCTGATCCTCCCACCAATGACTTGGCCAGAGATTTCAAATGTTAAGTCTATCTATTGAACGTGTAAAAATTCCACTTGTTGCTCTTAACTGTCTCAGTCACAAACTAATTTTGTGACAGCATTGTTTCTCTTCTTTGTTGTTTCCTTGTTTTAGTTTCTGATTCTTCACTCTTATTACTAAAGCCTGACAAATAAATTCAACCTAAGAGCAGCCGTCGTATTTAGAAAGGCCAGGGAATGCTCACTTTCAGCCATTCACAAGCATTGCCTACTTGTGTGCAATAAAACCATTGGAGCCAAGGGTGACTCACAAGCTGATATTTTTTGGATCATGGAATGGATACAAATAATCAACTCTTCCCATGCCTTTGAGCCTGACAGCTAATGAAGTCATGCAGACTATTATGATTTCATGCCCAATGTTGGAATCCTGTGTTCAAATTCAAACCTACTTTACTCTAGGTTGAAGTATTGAGATATGCAAAAATAAAGTGTGACAGATTTTTTTTTTTGCTATCATTTATATTTTTATCTCTTTGTTTATTTTTGAAAGCGCTTTGGGTCATTAGATTTAGATAGAAGCAACTGAATTTGACTTCTAATTTTTCCTTGTGACATGGGACTGGTCATTCAACCACTTGCCTTCAGTTTCTGTAAAATGTAAAGTGAAAGTTGAGCTATGGGATTTTCAAAGTGCTTTCCAGCTCTCTTTCCCCCAAGTTCTGTCATTCTCAACCATCCCAGACTCATAGCACTTGATCCCCATTCCCTGGCCCTAACTCTCCTGTTGGCCTGGCCCTCAAGGTTGTGCTTTGCTTGGCTGGCCCTCCTCGGTCTCTGCCCAGGCACGCAGTTTGGCGCCCTGTCCTCTTTACAACACTGGTGCCCTCTCCTGAGTCCAAGTTCCTGCTGAGACCCAGTCAGCCTGCAATGTATGCTCATTGCCCCTCCTTCTGCCACCTGCTGCCTCTGCTTCCCCATCCTGCCAGCAGAAGAAAAAACCACTTAAATTAAGCCAAGTTTGTCTTCGTAGCCCTCTGTCTCCTCTGATACATTCCTGTCCCATTTCCTGCCACCCAGCCTCTCTTCCAAGGTCTGAGCCATTCATTCTGCACAGACCCGCTTATGCAAGAAGGAAGTCACCAAGGGAGGAAATTTACATTGAAATACTTCCTTCGTGAGAGGCCCTCATATCTATTGTGTATGTAATGTGTGCTAGGCTCACGTCTATTCCTCTGCCAACAGTGTGATGAGGTCAGTATTACTCCCCTCCCCGTCTGTAGCTGGCACGATGGAAGCTCTGAGCAGCTCCCACATGACTGCCGTGGGAATGAACGAGTGACTGATGGACAGTGCTTCTAGATAAACTACAGACAAATGTTTACAGGAGCTGAGGACTGGAGCCAGCGGCCCTCTGGCCCTCTGAGCTGTGGGGTCTTGATTTATCATAACAGAGACGTGGTCTCCTTGGTTCTCTTTCTGTCCACACTGTTTAGCTCCATCCTGAGAGGCAAGATTCCTTCACAGTTTTGGGGCCTGGCTGGCCAACAGTTTCCTCCATGTACCCGGACAGCCCCCGTAGCCCAGGTCCTGATCCTCAGTCAGTCATTTGCTCTTGCACATCTCCATGGCGATGCCCTCACATTATTTTTAGTGGGGCCTGGGGGATGTGCCACTAGCTCTGTTAAGATTCATTATGTTCATATCATAATTTGCCCTAGAAAACAAAGAGGAAAACCATTTAGATGCCAAACATTTATTGGCTTCCAAGAATGAGACCTAAAAATTCATTGCAGATTCTAAAAATGTACAAAATGGCAAGCGGCCCAAACGAGTGCATTTGCTGGACTGTTGAGTCAAGAGTGGATTCTCTGAGGCATCTGTGTCAAGCTGTCTCTCTCTCTTGTTCTCTAGATCTGAGCACAGAGGCTGGCCTGAGCTTCCCTTTGTGAGGAAAACACATTGCCCTTAACTCAGAGGGCTTGTTGTTCTGCAGACAGACATCCTTGTGAGGGCCAGAGAGATTTCCGTCATGACTATCCTTCGCCAGATGGGCTGTTTCTGTCTGGTTTCAGATGGAGAGGACAAAGAAATTGTGTCTGTTCATTTGAAAATTCATCCTGCAAGAAAAATAATTATTTATTCATTTTGTGCCAATTTTTAATGATGAGTTGGTGTTTGGATTAAAAACTCAGGCTTGAGCAATGAGTAATTTGGGGAATGTTGGAAACTTCTATTAGTAACTTTCATGTTACAGAACCACCTGCTTTAACTAGTAAGACAGAGAGAGTCTCTCCCTGAATCCCACTTTTTGAAATAAAAGATGAGATTATATATGTTTGCTCAAGGCATTTTGAAATGAAGTTTTATTAGTATAAAGGAGGTGAATAGAATGTCAAGGGAGAAAGACAAAATGTCTGATTTTCTGTATCTCGGTATGAATTGAGGTATATTCAGATCAGTTGGGTCATGATATTAGATACCTTCATGCTTCTTAACATCATGAGGAACCACTGCCATACATGACGCCAGCCACACACAAGGCCACAGATAGTCCTGAAAGCTTCTGACCCATCCTGCTAGTTCATCTCTTGGGAGTCAATTTGAAACACTTCTCTGGTATTTGAAGTTCTTTTAGTCCACTTCCATTTTTCATGATGAACTTCTGATAACTCAGTGAACCATCTTGTCCAAGGCTCTCCCATCTATGTTCATATGTATTAAGCACCTATTTGCAAGGCACTGCTTAGAAACCAAGCAAAGGGCAGAGATGAAGTAGCAGAGGCCAGTGTTCCCAGTGGATGTAGTCATGACCTGTGGTTCTGGGTGCTGAGAACATGTGCCGATGCTGAATTGGGTTAAACAAGAGGGGAAATGCCCCAGGTGTGCACAACCAATGATCATGCAGAAATACTCCCTGAATCCACCTGTAATGGCCATTGCTACAGATATTGGTAGGTCATCTGCTCAGATACAGGCCTGGCACCATGAAGCCAAGAATGGACAGAAAATACTTTAGCAGGGAGGCGCTCACGTCCAAGTGAGACTTTCCATTTGGAGTCTGTACCAGCACTGGGGCCTGAGCTCCAGGGACACACCGCCAACACATGCTAACACTTGAAAGCAACAGGCAGCTTGAATTAATTAAACATGAATGAAATCACAGCAGGGCTCACAGTTGATACCTGAGCTTTCCATTGGCAACTGAAGTCATAAAAAGTACATTGAAGAGGAGCCAAGAGAAAGTGTTAAAAAATCTTAAAGGAATAAGAAAATGTTTTGAAGAAGAGGAGTGTTTTAAAAGGTGCCTTAACAAGAATTGCTGGTAATGGATAATCCAGTTGGTCGTATGTATCGCTCAAATACAGGTTGTAAGCAAATATGCTTGTAGTTACTACTATTCTTAGGGAGAGTAAATTGGGAATGATTGTGATAGGCTAGTGATTCCCTAACTTTTTGACTATGACTTACCTTAAGAAATACCTTTATATCCTATCCTAATCCGATCTCTCTGTTTTAATTCAACCTGAAAAAGAATATCACGAAAAAAAACTTGTCCTTTCTACACATTATGCACTGATCTATTCTATTCTATATTCTATTCTATTCTATCCTATCCTACCCTGCCCTATTCTTATTAATTGATGAAACTACTGCCATTTAGTATTTTATGAAATTAATTTCAAATATATTTCCTTGTTCATTAATGTTTTGTAGCCAGCATGTAAAAATGACAGGCCTCGAGTAGTGGATATGTGTACTGGGTTGCAAAGTAAAATGTATCCCTTACTGTGGGTTTCAGTTAAAAAGAGTTAAAAATGACTTCGGCCTCCATCTTCCAGGGGTAGGAGCTCTGCTCCTCTTCCAGAGCATGGTGTTACTTGGGGGAGGCCTGAGGCAGAGGGGAGGAAGAACTCACACCAGCAAGCATTTGGAAATAGGACAGCTGATACTCATGCAGTGAGTGGGTCTACAACTTCTCCATCCAAATGATCTTTGAAAGAGATGAAGAAGTTGGCACTATGGTCTGTGGGTGAAATCTGGACTGCTGCCTATTTTGATGTATAGAGCTTATTGGAACCCAGCCTAGTCATGGTTTTACCTATTGTCTGTGGCTCTTTTTATGCTACCACTGCAGAATTTAATAGTTGCAACAGAGTCCATGCAAAGCTAAAAATATTTACCACCCGGTCCTTTACAGAAAATATTCGCTGACCTCATTAATGTCTCAGGATGTCTGACTAGAAATCATGCTGCTTAAACCCTCCACAAATGCCCTTTTGTGGCCCATCTCCAATTCAGTCTTTGAGGATCAGTTACCCTTGAATAACATCTTAAGGTCCATTGCAGACATAATTCCTCTTTTCACTTTCCATACTCCTGGTAGGAGGCTTTTGGGGGACAACTTGCCACATAAAATCCAGTGGCTGGTGCTGCAGTTGAGTAGTCTGGAAGCAGATGTGAGGATGGCGTTTGGGATGTAAGAGTGCTCCTCTGGGAAGAGCAGAAGGAAGAGTAGAGGCTTGATGGAGCCTCAGCCAACCTGGCAAGCAACACTGGAGCCAGAGTCACTATAGGGGGTTCAATTCCACTTTTGCCTCCTTAGTCGGATGTGCGCTGCCCCAGGCAGATCTGACCTCAGTGAGGCTGCTCTTTGTGGCCCAGGCTAACCTGCCAGGTGTCTGTTGATGATGCTTCTGGCGAATGGGCAGCCAATCCTTCCCAAAGGGCGATCACGGCTTGTCTATTGTCTCTTTGTCTATTGCTATGCCACTGAGTGGACTCCCAATACTCTTGGGGCATTCCGGTATACATCTCTTTCTAGATGAAACCTATAGTAGGGAGGTTCATGGGACACATGACAATACCCACTGCTGTGGCAGGTCTCAGGGTTTACTTCCTCTGCTTTCAGTCTGAGGTCCTCTCTCCTCAGCCACCACCTCTGCAGTCTTGATATCTCACTGTGTGGCATGACTCAGACCCTCAATGCTGAGGGGTCCATGCTCCTGGTTACCTTGCTCCTCCCAAGTTGGGTTTGTAGTACCTGTCCATGTATAGTCACAAGTAGGCAGAGCACACAAACAGGGCCCATCTTGGGTCACCTGGAATCCACATGTACTCCTCTTTGTCACCAATGTGGAGCAGCAGCTCCTCTGCCTGATGATCAGGCCAGGTGGTGGCTCCTCTCCTGACTTCCTAGGTGGCTGCCTAACTTATAATACAATGAGATTATTGAAATCATCTCCTAGAGAAAGTATGTCCCTGTGGGGATCAAAACTTGTTGCCTTGCAGAGCCCAGTAGATAATTGGGGGCGATGGCAAGTGGAGTCATGGGGCCATTCTTGCTTCTCCTCCTCGATTTTTGGACCATATAGTGTTCCTTTTGGGGGGCAGTGCATATAAAGATCTCTGACTCGATGTGTATCCGATATCCCTAGAGCATGGTACCCTATCTTTGAAGAGTGTTGCGTCTCAGCTGGCCCCTCAGCTTTGCCTTTAGCAGGCCCTTCCCATGCTCCATTAACCTTACTTCTGGGAAATCAGTGTGTGATGGGGACAGTAGATCTTGTGGTAATGGGCTCAGACCCACATTTTGCTGTCTGAAAGATACCATATAGGATTCCATGTTGGGTCAAATGCCACCTAAGCCCTGGCATAGTGGGGCTCCCTAAGGCTCTGCAGGCAGGAAAGGCAAAGCTAAACCCAGAAGGCAGGTATATTCCTGTGGGAACCAACCACTAGCACTTTGAGCATGAAGGATGACCAATGTAGTCACCTTGACACTAAGAAAAAGACACAAGCAATGGTGTCACATTGGGGGCTCAACTGCCATCTTTTTTGCTGGCAGATTCAACAGTGACAAAGTCAGAAGCATCTTGATGAGCAGGGTGTCCCTGATGTTAGGCCATGAGTGACCTCCATTGTGCCAGCACCAGATAGCTACTGACAGAATCACTTTGTCTATATTTTGTTCAGTGCCTCTTCCCTGGTGTGCATTCTTGGAGGTCATGGGACATGTGTGATACAAAGATCTTCCCATTCCCTGCCCACTCCCATATGTCCATTCACCTGCTTCTTTCTACTTTTATGGCCATGTCACCATGCATCTCACAAGAAAGAAATAAAATCAGACAAAAATATATCTAGGTGAAGCATACCTCTCCCTTCTTTCTCTAAAGGGTAGTGGAAGAAGTTCCCAAAGAGAATCCCACAGCTATTGAGCATAAGTTCACACAGTAGCAGTCTTTTGCTCTAGAAAATAGATGAGCTTTCTGTTCTACAAAAGTATTCTTGGTGGAACTATTGAGTGGTTTCCATCAGATTATAAATAACAAGGTTTCTTTATGAGGTGGTTCAACTGATGAGAGGCTGTCTGAGTAGCTTTGACTTTAAGGAACAAAAACTCTGTGGATGGTTTGTGGGCATCAGAAATGATGTACTTTGAGATATAGGGTATTGTTTCTCTCCCTCAGTACTGTTGATATTTTGAGCTGGATAATTCTTGGCTCTTACGGCTGAATGTTTGTGTCTCCAAAATTTGTATGTTGAAGTCCTCACACTGAAGTCCTCATTATCATGGTGTTCAGAAATGGGGCCTTTGGAAGGTGATAGGGTTAGATGAGGTCATGAGGATGAGTTTCTCACAATGGGATTAGTGCTCTTATAAGAAGAGATACTCAAGATACTGTTTTCTCACTCTCTGAACCATGTGTGGATACAGCAAGAATGTAGCTATTCATAAGCCTGGAAGGGAGCTCTCCCCCAAAACTAAACCATACTGGATCTAGATTTTGTATTTTTTAGCATCCAGAATTGTGAAAAGAAAAATTTATGTTGTTTAAGCCACACGGTCTGTGGTATTTTGTTATGGCAGCCTAAGAATGTTCATTTTGGATATTTAATATCATCCCTGGTTTCTACGCACTAAATGCCTGTAACATCCCCCTCAAAAATGACAATTGAAAATGTCTCTGGAATTGCTAAATGACCCCTGGTGGGGGCAAAATTGTCCCTATTTGAGATCCACTGGAGTGCAGACCAGTAGTGTGTCTCTTATTTATTTGATTGTTTTGTGTGTGTCTCTTATTTTGTGCTGCTTAGCCTATATGGGTTTTTCAGACTGGAAATGAAACAAAGGAAGATTGAGTCTGGATATTGGCTCTCACTTCAATCTTATTCTGTGGCAAGATAATCACTGATGAAGAAATGCCTGTGATGAGAATGGGTGCCCCGGCCTGCAGGGCAAGTCAACAGGAACGGCGGGGCGACGCACCTAAGAGAATGAGAAACAGACAGGGACACGAAGAATGGAGGCAAGACAAATGGTGTTCTGATCAAGCCTCATAATTTTTATTCTTGGTGGCTCTTATATATGCTCAGAGAGGGGAAGGGGAAAGAAGAAGGGGTCGAAACTAGTTAACTAGG
>PVJN01053395.1:0-13751 GCA_004026805.1 Lasiurus borealis | reverse complement strand
GTTACCTGGGCATGTCAGGAAGGAAGGCATGGAAGGCACATCACAAAGGGCACAGGGAAACATTGGAGATAAAGGATAAGTTCACTATCTCAATAGTGGTGATTTCTTGTGGGTCTATATGTATGTCAAAACATCAAACTGTACATTTTTAACATGTACAGTGTATTGTATGTCAACTATACCTCAAAATTTTGAAAAAACAGGTCAAGTCAGATAACAAACCATTAGATAGACAGGGTGTTCCCCAAAAAATGTATACAAACTTTAACAGCTGATAGCTCAATTGGAAAGTGAAATGCATTTTAATAAACATTGCCTTTATAATTATTCAAAGTGTGCATACATTTTGGAAGGACACCCTATATTTTACTATGTTACCTGAAAAATACTGGAACAGTTTTATAATGGTCTGAAAACCCAGGCTTAAATTTAGAATTCCTAGACTCCTTAGAGTTCTCACCTCTCCACTTTCACAGCAGCTATTCCATGGCCACCCCCTTTTGGTATAGATGTAGCCAACAGTCCAGAGGGAATCCTTTTAAAGTATAAATAGCCGCTCTATTTGCCTGGGACTGAGATAGATGCTTCAGAGCACATGTATGTTCAAGTCTCTCTATTTACAAAACAACAACAACCACTTTCCTCACTCGATGTCTTCTCTTTTTCCATCATTATAGCCAAACTTCTTGACATAGTTACACTCATCCTTTCTACTCTACTTTCATACCGCCATCATCCTTCCTCGTTTATTTTTTGCAATCTGGGTTTAACCTCTACCAATCGACCAAAATTTTTCAACACAAATCCAGAAAGACCTCCTAATTCTAACATGACATGGACTCTTAAAACAGTATCTTTGCATTTGTGCACAGTGTTGATTATCTCCTGTTCATGTTCTCCCCTATCTTAGGTATCCAAGATAGCCAAGGTTCCTGATTCCTTTCTTTATTCTCATTCTTGTCCTTCTCCCCAAGAACACTTTGCTTCACACAGCCCTTTGAATGTTGACAATACCTAGCCCTGATATGAAGAGATTCTTCTTTGTAAAGTCATACACATCCATGTTTTTAATGATGATCAGAATTCTGTACTCTCACATTTCTTCCTGGAAGACTGCAGTCACATTTTTACAAATAAAAACATATCCTCAGGTGAGGATTAAAAAAAAAAAAAAAAGGGTTAAACAACAAAAAAAAACACCCTCAAACACATATTTCACAAGACCTTCCCATCCCCTTTTTTATGTCTTACATGCTCAAATACCAGGTACACTTCTTTTCCCAAAAATGAGCCCTCAAAAAACAAATGCTAGCTTAAAACCAATTCTGTCAAAGGGTGCTCTCTCAATTACTTTGTCTTGAATTGCATTGCAATTATTGGGTGAATATATTAGCCCTTGCCTTCAATCAATCTTAGTTTTCAGTGTGTACATACGGTGGTACCTCGAGATACGAGTTTAATTTGTTCCGTAACCTTGAGGCGTGGGAAACTATGAGACACTCAAGTCGAGGTAAACTGGTGGGTCATGTGCAGCTAGCTGATCCGAGCGATTACTCCTATCTCAAATGTTGCTCATATTTCAAAGCAAAAATCGCTCGCTCGATGGCTCGTATCTCAAAAATCTCGTATGTTAGGGCACTTGTATCTCAAGGTACCACTGTATTTCAATGTGTATATCACAAAGTTAGAGAGGCAAAGACAGAGAGACAGATAGAGGAGTTAATAAAACATATAAAAAATGGAATTAACATATTTTTAATATATTTGTATTGATTTTTAGAGGGAGAAAGGGCAAAGATAGAAAGATAGGAACATCATCAATTGGCTGCCTCCTGCATATATCCCCACCAGGAATACAACCCAAAACCCGGGTATGTGCCCTGACTGGGAATCAAATCACTTATCTCTTTTCCTAGGTAAATGCTCAACCATTGAGCCACACTAGCCAGGCTTACCACATACAGTTGTACCTTGAGATACAAGTGCCCTAACATACGAGATTTTTGAGATACGAGCCATCGAGCAAGCGATTTTTGCTTTGAAATACGAGCAACATTTGAGATAGGAGTAATCGCGTTGATCGGCAGGCTGCACATGACCCACCAGTTTACCTCGACTCGAGTGTCTCATAGTTTCCCATGCCTCAAGGTTACAGAATGAATAAACTCGTTATCTCGAGATACCACTGTATTTAATAGTTATTCATAGAGTCTGACCAAATGATCCTAAGTGTTGATATTGTGGTAAACAAGATCACTTTTAAAAGCAATGTGGTTATATATAGAGAGGTTAGCAAAAATACTAAAAGTCTAAGTTAGGTTAATTAATACTTATATCTTAGGATAAAATTTTCAGGAACAGCACTATAAACACATAAAAATAAACATCTATTTATGATTAAAAATTTAATAAAATAGGAATAGAAGGAAAGTACATCAGCATAATAAAAGCCATCCATTCAAACTCTTAGCTAATATCACACTGAGAAATTTTCTGTTAAGATAAGGAATAAGACAAAGATGTCACTCTAACTATTCAGAGTGCTGGAAGTCCTAACCAGAGCAATAAGGTAAGAGGAAGAAATAAGTAAAAAGCATCCAAACAGGGAAGGAAGAAGTAACACACTTACTTTTTGTGGATGACATGATCCTGTATATATAAAACTTTAAAGACTACACCAAAAAACTATTAGAAACAATAAAAAAATACAGTCAAATTTCAGGATACAAAATCAATGTACAGAAATCTAGTCTTGTATACCAGCAACAAAACTTCATGTTGGTAAAACTTGGAGGCTCAACAAGGGCTGAGTCACATATGTAATCACCTGTTGGACTAGCTGAAAAGGTACTTCCCCAAAATGTGAATAGGATGATTGTTTGCTGCCAGATAGCTCAGGCCATCTAAATTTACAAGTTATTGCCTCCTGTTGGCCAAACACCTGAATAGCTGTAGGCTATTCCCCAGTCTGACAATGATTCTGTACTCTACTCTTTGAAGTATCCATCTTACCTTAGGACAAATTATGTTAATAAAAAGCAAGGATCCTGAGACAAGGAAAAACTTTAGCTCTTTTAGCTGAAGCTCCTCTGACCCCCAATGACTTTCAAAATTATCTTTCATCTTTGCACTCTTATTTAATCCACACACAGCCTTTCTCCAGGTTGCTGAACCCTTCGTAATGCTGTAACAAGAGGACCAACATTAATGGAGCCCAAACGTGGGGCTTCTTAAACCCTGGCAGCACCAACATTAATGGAACCCAAAATATGAAAAATTTGGAGAAAGAAGGATTCACTTGAGTGGAAATAACACCAGCAATGGGATTAACTATGTGTAGAGCCTATGTCATCTTCAGAAAACTGTGGATCTGCAAGTGCTTTGGAGATACTTTGTGTTTCAGTCATATTATAATGGGGAAGATTTTGGTTAGAAGGCAAAATTATAAAGAAATTGAAATACTGAAAAAAATGGCGGCAGAATAGAGGGATGTGTCCCGAGCCTTGTCCCTGAGCAGACAGAGAGAACAGATGAGGGTCACACTGGGAGTGTTTGTTGGTGAGTTAAGGGACAGCTATACTCCAGGAGAAGGTGGGGGACTGCTGGATGAGACTCCCCTGACTGGCCAGCCCCAACTGCTGCTGGGATTTTCTCCCAGGCCACCAGCTAGGACATGGAGACCGCACCATCTTGAAAGGGAAAGTGGATATTTACAGAAGCCTGAAAATCTACAGCTGCAGCACCCACAGAACAGCTGTGAGCCTCAGAACACCAGTCCCCAATTGGCACAAATAGTCAGATTTAGAGAAACTCTACACTTCAAAAGGAAAGGTTGGATTTTGTCTGGAATAAAGTGAGGTCTCTGGTCCTGCAGGACAGAAAAACATGCGCATTGGGAGCTGGAGGATCAGGGGATATCTGCACCTAGAGAAATCCATGGCTGTTGGGGCTGATGTGATCCATGAATGTAGAAGGGGCTCCTCAGAGCTGCTAAAAGAGGGGATCTCTAGAAAGTAACCCATTTTGATCTGCAACAGAAGGACATCCTGGGAGTTATTAAAGTGTGCTGGATGCTTGGACAAGATCAGGAAGGGGGACTACACAGACTTGCGCTCTTTTCTCTTCAGATCCCGGCTTCTGATTTCTAGGCCCAATACATAGAATCACCCAGTTAGCAACATCCTGTGAGACTGCAGGGGAAAGTTGTTTTTCTGGAACCTGGAGATCAGCGTAGGGGGTGACCATTGGAGAACCATCTCTAGGACAGACCACTCCAAAAAAACTGGTATTGAGTGCCATAGGGAAAGGAGGATCTAAGCACAGGATAGAGAGGACCTATAATCAAGGAGGTCAATCCAGAAACAATGCCATCCAGGGGCTGATTCACAAATTGACTCTTGTGTAATCACAAATAAAAGAATAAAGAGATTAAGACACACTGCGTGCTTAAAAACCAGGACTAGCTTACAACACTGAGCACCAGGGGAATGCAGGGAACTGCAATACTGTCCTGACTGGGAAACAGGTGTGCCAAACAGAACAATAGAGGAAGTGAATGACCTTCACTACTGCACATTCTATTGTTTTATTTTTTTAATTTTTTTAAATTTTTTCACCTTTTACTTAAGAAACTATTTTTTTCTTTTTTCCTCACTTGATTTTACCTTTTTAATTATTACATTTTTATTTTCAATCAATATTATTACTCCTACAATTTTACTTTTTTCGTAAAAATGTGTCATTTTATTTTCTCTTTATTTAATTTTGGGATTGGAGTTCTACATTCTATATTCATCTTTTCTTTGGCATCATTTTAATCTATCTTAACTCTACCTTTATGCCATCATTCTCTTCCTAACTCTTCCCATTTTGTTGTCAAGTTTCTCTTACCCTTTTCCTACTTTAGATTTTCCCAATTCTTTCTTTTTAGCCCCTGTTAAAATTTCACCCGGCTCTAAGTCAATACACATCTATTTCTTTTCTGTCTTCACTATCCAAAAAATTGTTTCTCTCCCTGTCCTTTTGTTATTGTTTGCTTTAATGTTGATTATATTGATTTTTTTATACGTTTTTGTGAGATTGTTTTGCTTATTCGTTTTGTTTTGTTTTGTTTGCTTTGTTTTTGTTAGTTTTTTACTTCTGTTTTTCCTTGCTTCCCTTGATATTAAGTTGTTGTTCATAATTTGTATTAATCTTCAGGTACTTGTTGCTGGCATTTGTTGGGATTAGTGGCTGTTCTATTGGAGTTTTCTGCCCATAGAGAAATTTGTTCCCTTTTGTTTTCTTATTTTTTTCTTTTCTCTCTTACATTTTTTTTTCTTTTTCTCTCTTCACTCAAATTTATTTTGGCATTACTTTCTTTCTCTTTTTTTCTCTTTTTTCTTCTTTTTTCCTCTTTTCTTTCTCTCCTATCCCCCAATTTGTCTCTCTCTGGTGTTCACCTTTATTTGTGATTATTAATATCGTGAATACATTTCTGTTCAGTGCCTCATGTGTTATACTTTGTTTTGTTGTATTTTGTACCACTAAATCAATGCAGAAGAGAGAGAACTACAAAATCTGATACCCAGAGAAGAGAGACCATGGGCGAACAAAGAAAGAGCCCACATATAAGAGAAAAGCAGGCAACACCACAAAAGGACTTAATTAAATGGAAGAAAGAAACCTGCCAGAGAAAGAATTCAGAGAAATGGTCATAAGGTGGCTGAAAAGAATGGAAGAAAAATTGGACAATATGAGTAAGAACCAAGAGGAAATGAAGAAGAACCAAGAAGAAATGAAAAATAACATCACTGCCTTAAAGAACATAATATAAAGCATTGAGATTAGACTAGAGGAAGCAGAGGACTGCATAAATAAGCTAGAAAACATAGTTGGAAAAAAATACCCAAGCAGAGCAGGGTCTAGAAAAAAAATTTAAAAACAGGAGGAGAGCCTAAGGGAACATTGGAACAACACAAAACAAACATCCACATAATAGAGGTTCCAGAAGAAAAGGAAACTGAGCAAGGAATAGAATACCTGTTTGAAGAAATAATGACAGAAAACTTCCCTGATTTAGGGAAGAAAAAGAACACATAAATCCAAGAAGCTCACAGAGTCCCAAGCAAAATGAACCCCAAAAGACTGACACCAAGGGACATTATAATTAAGTGGGCAAACACCAATGACAAAATAAGAATTTTAAAAGCATCCAGAGAGAGACAGTAAGTTACCTACAAAGAAACCAGCATCAGACTAGCGACTGATTTCTCAACATAAAATCATTTGGGCAGAAGTAAATGGAATGCAATATACAAAGTTATGCAAAAAATGGTCTGAATCCAAGAATACTATACCCAGCAAGGATATCAATCAAAATTGAAGGTGAAATCAGGAGCTTCACTGACAAAAAAGGACTAAGGGAATCTATTACCACCAAGCCAGCAATACAAGAAATGTTAAAGAACTGCTGTTAAAAAAAAGAAAAGAAATAGAAAGCGAAGAAGGAACATAGGGGTAAAGAATAAAAATGGTGACAAATTAGTATATATCAATAATAACATTAAATGTAAATGGATTAAATGCCCCAATCAAAAGACATAGGGTAATGTTTTGGATAAGAAAGCATGACCCTAATATCTGCTGTCTACAAGAAACCTACCTCAGAAAAAAAGATGCACACAGACTGAGGGTGAAGGAATGGAAAAGGGTTTATCAGGCAAATGGAAATTTAAAAAAGCTTGTGTAACAACACTTATATCTGAAAAATTATATCTCAAAGTGAAGGACATAACAAGAGATGAGGAAGGCCACTTCATAATACTAAAGGGAAGAATTCAACAAGAAGAAATAACTCTGGTAAACATATACACAACCCATACAGGAGCACTCAAATACATTAAAACACTCCTGAATAATATCAAGGGAGAGATTGACAATAATACAATCATAATAGGAGACTACAATACCCCACTATCACCATTGGACAAATCCCCTAAACAAAAAATCAGCAAAGAAACATCAATCCTAAATGTCTCACTAGACCAGATGGATTTAATTGACATTTTCAGACCATTTCACCCCAAAGCCACAGAACATACATTCTTCTCAAGTGCACATGGATCATTTTAAAAGACAGACCATATGTTGGGCCAAAGGCAAAGTCTCTTCAAATTCAAGAAGATAGAAATCATATCAACCATCTTCTCAGATCACAGTGGCATAAAACTGGAAATGAACTACCATAAAAACAATCCAAAGAAATCAAACACATGGAGATTAAACAGCATCCTATTAAACAATGACTGGGTCACCAAAGAGATCAAGGAAGAAATAAAAAACATCATGGCAACAAATCACAATGAAAGCACAACAATCCAAAATCTATAGGACACAGCAAAAGCATTATTGAGAGGGAAATTCATAGCTCTACAAGCCTACTGCAAAAAAATAAGAAACAATGGTAATAAATTACCCATGCTGTAGGATCTTCTTCACTGATACTGTTCCTAGGGCAATGGAAGCTAAAGAGAAAATAAACAAATGGGACTACATCAAAATAAAAAGCTTTTGCATAGCAAAAGAAACCATCAACAAAATAACAAGAAAGCTCACTGTATGGGAGAACATATTTGCAAATGTTATCACTGATAAAGTTTTAATCTCTATCATCTACAAGGAACTTATACAACTTAATAAAAGGAAGATAAATGATCCAATAAAAAAATGGGCAAGGGACCTAAATAGAATCTTTTTGAAAGAAAATAGAAGGAAAGTCAAGAGACACATCAAAACATGCTCAAAGTCACTAATTATCTGAGAGATGCAAATCAAAACAACAATGTGATACCATCTCACACCTGTCAGAATGGTAATCATCAACAAATGAACTAACGACAACTGTTGGTGAGGTTGCGGAGAAAAAGGAGTCCTAGTGTACTGCTGGTGGGAATGCAGACTGGTGTAGCCACTGTGGAGAACAGTATGGAGTTTCTTCAAAAAACTAAAAATAGAACTCCCATTTGACCCAGTGATCCCACTCCTAGGAGTATATCCTAAGAAACATCAATAACAAAGGTTATATGCACCCCTATATTCATAGCAGCAGAATTTACAATAGCTAAGATTTGGAAACAGCCTTAGTGCCCATGAGCAGATGCATAGATCAGAAAACATGGTATATCTACACAATGGAATACTGAAGGAATTCTTACCATTTGCAGCAACCTGGATGGAACTGGAGAGCATTGTGCTAAGTGAAATTAGCCAGGCAATGAAAGAAAAATACCACATGATCTCACTCAGTTATGAATAATAAAGAACATTATAAACTGATGAAAAAAGGATAGATACAAAGCCAGTAAAGCATCAAACAGACTGTCAAATTACATCGGGAAGGTTAGGGAGAGGTGGGGTAGATAAGAGATCAACTGAAGTACTTGTGTGCATGCATATAAGCGTAACCAATGGATACAAAACACTGTTGAGTTAGGGAATGCATGATGTTAGAGTTGTGGGGTGTGATCAATGGGTCCATATGCACACATGTAATACATTAATTAAAATAAATAAAATAAAATAAATAATCATGGGGATATAATGTAAAAAAAAGAAATTGAAATATCAAAAGATACTTTTTAAAATCAGACTGAAAAGAAGAATGCTGTGGTCATCTTTAATGTTGTTTCTTGTTCAAAGCTTAAAATACCTAATTTGTTTTGAGAATCTAAAATCTATAATAAGAAATGAAACCCTGCTGCTGAATCCGCAGCTGGTGTGGAGAGATTCAGAGGTGGCAGGAAAGGGCAGAGCTATCAGCTCTCCCACAAAAAGACTACGTAAACTTTGTTCAAAAATTATAGAAGAACTTGATGGGAAATTCAAAATTCGGCTAAGGTCACCTTGGTTGCTAGTAATTACTTTGGAAATCAAAAAAGGGAAAAAAAATTAAAATCTGTCTTTATCTATTAAGCATGCCTTTAAACACAGCCAGATCAGTTACTAAATCTTCCTCCAAAGCAAGCAGGATGTGGAGGAAGAGATACATGTGGCAACCCTGCAATATGGACTCCACCTCTCCCAATATGCCAATTTAAAGTCTAAAAGTTTTACAAAAGTTAGAAATGTGTTTGGGATTTCTGTGCTCATAAAGAGAGAAACTGGATTAAAACAAAATGTGTGTGAAAGGAAATGGACTCCCCTCCATCTTGTCCTATAAGGGCTGGGACCCCTGCCTAAACCCCATCTCTTTTCTGTGAGTGGCCACAAGTGAGCCAGCAATGTCTTAACTTCCCCGGCCCCCACCCTAAAGGACCAGTGAAGCTCCAGGGACACAGCTAAGGTCCTAATTAGGCTTAAAGACCCCAATTCAAGTGACCAATCACTGTAACCCTTGTTAATTACCCTACCCCATAAAACTCATTGTTCCAGCTCAGCTCTCTCTCTTGCCTCGCTGCTGCTCCAGAAAGAGGCTGAGAGCCAAACCCAGGATTGAATAAAGCCTCTTTGCTTTTGCATCAGAAAAGGCTCCTTAGTGGTGGATTATTGGGGACTCCGAACTCTGGGCATAACATTTGGGGGCTCGTCCGGGATTTTCAATACCCACGAGGGACCCTAATCCTGAGAGTCCTTCTGAGCGTGGTAAGTGTCTGTCTGTTTCTGTTCTGTGTGCGAGCTTGCTTCTGAAGTCTGTAGTACTCGAAATGGTCTAGGTGCACGCACTAGTGGATCTCAGGTGGTGGTGGTAGAGGGGGCGGTCAGAGGACGCTCTGCTTCCTCATGAGGGATGTGGAATCCCCTCATGGGAGGGAGGTGGAATCCCCTCACAGGAGGGACGTGGAATCTCCTCAATCCTCTGGGACGAAGTGGGTCGCTCCTACAGGTTGGTGCACTGCCATTGTCCAGTGATCAGTTTTGTTTCCGTGGGATCGGAAAGCTGCTTTGGGTGTTTTTATCTGTTTGATCAGTTTTGTTCCTCGGAGTTGGAAGACTTTCTTGGGGCCCTTTGTTTGGATCTGTGTTTCTCTGTTTTATTCTGTGGACATTAGTTGATAATTATCTCTTTCTATTTCACTTGATTTGGGATGGACCTGCTGTGAGAGTGCAAAAGTCTTTAGCAGCTGCTGGAATTCTTTTTCTGAGTTTTTGCTCTCTGTCAGAGAGGAAGCCAGCCCATTTAGCTAATAAAAATTCCTCTCTAATTTTGTATAAGTAATGGTTTCATTTTGTTCTGATTTGTGAATTTGCTATATTAAATTTTAAAGTCCTAGGCATGAATTTGTAACATTTCAAAGAACAAAGAATTTTATTTATGGCTTTCTTATCTCTTTTGGTGGTTGGAGACTTCGAAGAACAGGGCTTATGGCTCTGCGGGGCAGAGAGATTACAGGCCCTGTCCCTGCCGGTGACATCATAGTCCAACATGAGCCATCTAAGGCTGAACTAAGGCTGGAGTTATTAATGTGCTATTTTATTTTAGCATCTGTAACTGGGTTAAAGATCTTTTCTTTCAGGTGGCCATCCAAGTTTTCAGTTCACAAGAAATCTCCCTACACACCCTTATCTTTCCAGGCTGACTAAGAGTCATTTTTCTCCACAGGTTGGACCTCAGGCTTCGAAAGGGAGCACTACTAGAGCCATCGTCTATAGTTTTCTTTGAAACTCCCACTGTTTCTTCCCTCTGTAGAAATTGTCTTCCTCTGACTCACAATAGGAAAGGGAGACAAGCAACTGGACTGGGGAACAGGAGGGAGGATGTTGGATTGATTTTGCTGGCTACACCCTCTCTGCAGGTGTCTTTGTTTTTGTTTTGGTTTTTTTTTTTTTTTTTTGCTTATCTGAACTATGCTACTACAAAACACAATGGATCTTCTTCTGCTTCATTTTCTTCTTTTTAACCCTTTTAATACACATAAAGGAAATCCCATTGCCCAATCTGGCAGGGTAGGATTACTGGATACTTCTTGAGCAGTGGTGGAATATCCAGCAAAGGAACTTTAAGCTCAGAAATTCTGGCTGTTTACTTGTTAGGAATCATAAAGGATTAAGGTTTCAAAGAATAAGGAATATTGAGTAGAAAGTCTGAGACATGGTTATGCATTTTTAAAGGACATAGAAAAAAGGTTTAAAGGCTAATTTGGAAGTGAAAATGTAATAAAGGATTGTGTATGTAATAAGAAAGAGGAGAAATGTTGTAAGGAAATCAAATAATACAGGCCAGTAAGCCAGGAAGAGTAAATAATTTGCATATTGCCTCCCTAAACAGGGTAGTTATGCCAAAGTACTTATAGAGGGACTGCAGTATCATGTTTTAAAGATCCCTATCTGAATCCTGAACACTTGAAGTTAATAAGAGTGCCATGGAGAAAGCCTGGTATCCTGCTTGTGAGCCCTGAAAATGGCTGGTGCTGAAGTGTCAGGCCCATACCCTACCATCACTGGTGGTTGGTCAGAGTACAGGGTGGGAGGGGAATCATCCCCATCACTACTGGCCTTTCACCACTAGTGATCTCTATAATGGGAAAGCTCAGAATCCTAAGTTTTCTGAGAAGCTGGAGGGCTTATCAATTTGTTAGATTCTGTTCTTTTCACCCATCAGCCCACCTGTCAGCAGTTTTTGCAGGTCCTATTCACCACCGAGGAGAGGGAGAGGATCCTCAATGAGGCCTGGAAGCTACTCCCAGGCATGGATGGGAACCCTAGCACCAACCAGGCTCGATAGACACCTCCTTCCCCTGACTAGACCTGAATGGGACTTCAACACGACAGAAGGTAAGGAGAGGCTCCGGGTCTACCGCCAGACTCTAATGGGGAGGTCTCCGCATGGCTGCTAGAAAGCCTACCAATTTGACCAAGGAAGGGAACATACAGTAGGAAAGGGATGAGCCTCTAGCTGCTTTCTTAGAACGTTTCATGGAGGCATGCCACACTTACACCCCCATGGACCCAGAAGCCCCTGAGAATAAGGCAGCTGTAGTCATGAGTTTTATAAACCAGTCAGCTGCAGACATCAGAAAGAAACTGTAGAAAATAGATAGATTTGGAGAAAAGAGTCTTTGGGACTTGCTGGAAGTGGCCGAGAAAGTGTACAATAACCGGTAGTCCCCTCAAGATAGGCAAGCCCACGCCATGGCGGCTGCCAGTGACAAGCAGACCCGAAACCTGGCCAAGGTTCTGCTATCCACTACCACAGAATCCCCTGAGGAGCAGACCCGCCTTCTTTGCCAGCTTGCAGATGACCAAGAAGAAGGGAAGGGGGCCGTCAGGGGCAGGAAAAAGAAGCTGCAGCGGAATCAGTGTATTTATTGCAAGGAGATAGGGCAATGGGCCCAAGAATATCCAAAGAAGGCCGGTGGGAAGGGAGGCAAGACTGACCGAGTGAGTCTTAGAGCTGGAAGAACTGATCTATTAGGGGTGTCGGAGTTCGGACCCCTCCCCGAGTCCAGGGTAATTCTTAGAGTGGAGGGGAGCCCTGCTGACTTCCTTGTTGACACTGGAGCACAACATTCAGTCCTCTGCACAATGCAGGAGGAGCTAGCCAACAAGAAATCCTGGGTGCAAGGGGTGACTGGTATGGGTCAGTATTCATGAACTACCCGAAGAACAGAAGATCTAGGAATGGGCCGGGTATCCCATTCATTTTTGGTAATACCGGAATGCCACTACCCGCTACTAGGATGAGACTTGCCAACCAAGATTGGAGCCCAAATAATTTTCAGACAAGGGAGGCCGCAGGTCACCGATGGTAAAGGCCACACCATGCAGGTTCTGACTCTGAGACTGGAGGTTGAGTATCGTCTCCACCAGGGGGCACCCCCAGTAGAAAGCACTGTGGACAGGTGGCTACAAGAATTCCCCACAGCTTGGGCAGAGATGGGGGGACTTGGACTGGCTGCTCACAGGGCCCCAATCCTGGTGGAGCTAAAGCCTGGAGAAGGCCCAATAAGAGTCAAGCAGGAGGCCAGGAAGGAAATCTAGCCTCACATCAGGAGACTGTGAAGAATAGGGGTACTAGTCCCCTGTCAATCTGCCTGGAACAGCCCCTCTTCTCCGGGTCAGAAAGCCTCACACCAATGACTATCGACTGCTGCAGGACCTCCAGGAAGTAAATAAGAGAGCCATGGGTATACATCCAACTGTTCCTAACCCATACACTCTCCTAAGTTCCTAGACACCCTCTAGAGTCTGGTATACTGTATTAGACTTGAAGGATGCCTTCTTCAGCCTGCCACTAGCATCTCAAAGCCAACCCCTGTTTGCCTTTGAATGGCACGACCCGGAGGAGAGATACAGTGGACAACTAACCTGGATGCGACAGCCCCAGGCACTGCACAAAGACCTCGGTGAATACAGGAGAGAGCACTCCACTCTCACCCTCCTTCAGTATGTAGATGACATCTTGATTGCTGCCGATACCACTGAAGACTGTGAGCAGGGGACTAGAGACCTGTTGGCCACCCTGGGGACCTTAGGGTATCGGGCCTCCACAAAGAAAGCTCAAATATGCCAAGAGAGGGTGAGTTACCTGGGATACATTTTGGAGGGTGGACAGCAGCGGTTATCAAATGCTAGAAAAGAAACTGTCCTGAAGATCCCTGCCCCCACCCCCCAAAGAGAAGTAAGGGAGTTCCTAGGGTCAGCTGGCTATTGCTGCCTCTGGATTCTGACAAACTGACCCTAGGACAGAAGACCTGGATTACAACCCCAAATGCCATTGAGGGGGTCCTAAAATAGCCTAGCAATGCACATATGACCCACTATCAAAGCTTGCT
>PVJN01053394.1:0-13751 GCA_004026805.1 Lasiurus borealis | reverse complement strand
CTCTATTTATTGATCCCCTTTCACACAGAATTGTTCATTTACCCAATTCTCTCTTTGATTCCCTTTACCCAGGACGAGACACGTCCTACCGGGCCAGCGGAGGTCACCCCACGTCTCTCCGCTGTTTTCTGAACTGCAGAGATGGGCGCCCCAACTTGAAGCTATTTTGGAGATTACGCTTCCCCAGTAAATTCATTTTTTATCACCATCTTCATTTTCCAAAGTGGCGCCGTCATCTCGGCCGTGTTTATTAAGTAAAGGTAATAGGAAAGATCCGAATCGGAGCCCCCGCCGAGGCAGCGGCACAAACCAATTCTCGGGTGCTCACCTCCAGCCACCGCGTCTCCTTTGTGCCTGGGGACCCGATCGGCTGCACCTTCGTTTCCCGGTGACCACCCCACGAAAGCAGCGAGGAAGGAAAGAGCTGCTCACACCGAAGATAGAGCAGGAACCCATCCTGAAAGAGGGGGGCTGTGGAGGGCCAGAATGTAGGGTGATTTACACGGAGCCTGCAGAGAGCACCTGCCCGCAAACGCTGGGGTCTTGTGCACATGTCTGGAGAGAGCCCATCGCTTTTATTACGGGCCCTCTCGGGGGTGGATTATACAAAAAAGGGTGAGAATCACTGGCTTTACCCTCGCTTAGCAGAGACTGAGTCTCACCCGACACTGTGTCATGAGAACAGGACTCTATGCCCTCCCTGTTGCTGACACAAAGCTCTCGGCTTCTTTGGTCTGAAACGAGCTGGAAACCTTTGCAATGCCAAGAAGGCGGATTTCTCTTAAGAATTGGATGTCTGTATGCCTCCATGATTCATATGTTGCAGCCCTGACCCCTCAATGTGAAGGTCTTAGAGATAAGGCCTTAGGGAGGGAATTAGAATTAAGATTGGGACGTGTGGGTGGGGTCCTCATGAGGGAATTAGTGGCTTCATAAGAACTGGAAGAGAGGGAGAAATCTCCTTCTCCTCCTCCCTCCCCCCACTGTGAGAGTAAAGGCCATGGAAGGACACAGGGAAAAGTTAGCCAGGAGGCAAGCTCTCCTAGAAACCAAACACGCCTGAACCGTGATCTCTAGCTTTCCAGCCTCCAGGCTGAGAAAATGTGTTTCGGTGGAAGCCACCCAGTCTGTGGTGTTGTGTTACGCGGCCAGAGCAGACGAAGATCCGTGCTTGCGGGATGCTGTGTTCTCAGAATTCAATGATCCACAGAGACTGTGTGTGGTGGACACTGCAGGTCAAGCACGTCAAACTCAAAGGCTAACGTGGCCCGCAATGAATATTTTTGCGGTCCAGCCAATGTAACGGTGTGAGCAGTGACTGACAATCATGAAAGGAAATAAGTCTTCTGTCAGATCCAGAATTACTGACGTTCACCTTATGTCGGTTTGGAAAGTAACCACTGCAAGTAAGATTTTCCCTGAGGTAAGAGAGATAGCAGAGAAGAGATGCCAAATGTTAGGAAGAGAACATTAATTTTATCATCGCTCTTATTCTCTTTTCATACTATACTTTTCGGAACAAAGCCACATTTCTATGAAAATTGAAGCTTTTGTTTTTTTTTCTGGGCCATATAAACTTAAACCTTGTTTATGTGGTCCATGCTAGCCTTTGAGTTTGACATGCTTGCTGTACATCAAGTATGCCAAGTGGACCGCATGCCTTATTTATTGGCACGTGTTAGCCTTTGAGTTTGACACGCTTGCTGTAGATGCTCAGCCTCTACTCCATTAGCCTCCTAGCTGGAGAGGTTGGGATACTAAAAATCCTTCCTTTTCCCGCCTCTCTTGCAGCTAGGGTTCTGCGTGTGAATTCATCCTGCCAATGAGATGCGTGCAGGTTGCTGAAAGGCGCAGGTGAGGTGAGGCCCCTTTGGCTGTTTGGGGGAGCCCATGGGGACTCAGAGAGGGTGGGTTTTCCAGCTGGTGGCAGTCCCGTGCCCACTCTCCAGCGGCCTCCTGGCGTGAGAGTGGCAGTTGCAGGAGAGCCACAGCCTCCAGGTCCCAGATATGAAGCGTATTCCGGACTCAGAGTTCCAATAATGGTAGTTGGTTCTAGAGAATTCTGGAAATCACTCCTGAAGCACCAAACCGGATTTCTCTCCTTTGGGCCGTCCAGCCCTTTTGTCAGCACTTACTTCCCTGGCTGGTCTCTCTGTCTCCTTCACCCGCCTCAGAGCACTTGCCCATCCCTGTTGTGTACCCCAGGCCACAGAACCAGACGGCGCTGAAGAGAACCTGAGAGGCAACGGGCTATCCCCTATGAACCCAGCCCCATCCTAGGCGCCCACCCAGGGTTACAACAGGCCACGGTGTGGCTTGTCCCTGAAAGTCCCTGCCCGAGCTCAGGCGGCTACATCGGGACCTGTCTGAAGCAGCTAAGGAGCAGTTATGTTCTACAGCTCTCTGTTTTTAAACTGATAAACCGAGAAGCTCAGACATTTTGAACTAACACGTTTTAAAGAAGATCCTCAGGTGGACCAAAGGTCTACAGTTTTAGGAGTCTGGCAGCGGGAGGAGAGATAACCTTACTTTTTCCCTGAGCATCAAGTGCCTCCTGGCCTCTGAGCTAGTTCACTCAGCATCCTCCACATACTGAGCTTTTCAGAGGCACAGGCAGGTGTCAGAGCGGATCACCGGAATATGACCACACATCCGTTACCCCGTCTCTCCCCCCTGTCACACAGCCCGGCCTTGAGGGCGCCTCCGCCAGCACCAAATCCCTGCTTTCCACTTGTAAGAAAAGGGTAAGCATGGAACCTTTGCATCTGTCATTAAATTCTGCTGACGCATTCTTTTGTACCCTCTCTTCTCAGGCCCTTGTTCGCAGAGTCAGGTATGTGCGCCTGTCCTAGGAGAGCAATGAGTGCCGGCGCATTTCTCTCTTTGCTTTTGCCGCTAGGAAACTCAGCAGTGAGTTTTGAATCATCGCTGCCATTTTTCTCAGCCTGCAATCTGAAGTACAGCCCCTCAGAGTGCCCTCTCTCCCTTTCCTTCTCACAGGGCTGCTATTTAAAAAGTTCTGCATGGAGCCTCCAGTACTGTGAACATTGTTGCTTTTTTGGCTTTTATCATCATAAGTCACCCTTACCCCTTTTTTGAGAGAGAGAGAGAGGGAGGCATATAGAAAAGTAAAATAAACCCTTTGCCTAGGGCAGCCATTGGTTTGAGGAGATGACTCTCCCAGCTCACCTAAGTGGAGACAGCTGAAGAGGAATCATAGCTAAGAACCCTCCAGAGGAAATCTGACCACTGCACTGTGTTTCTAGAAAAAAGCATGCGATACCAAAATTGTGGTGCAGTCGCTCCAGGGCGTAACTCATAATTTGTCAGGCTCTTGCTTCCTCTAAATCAGTGGTTCTCAACCTTCCTAAGGCCGTGACCCCTGCATACAGTTCCTCATGTGGTGGTGACCCCCAACCATGAAATTTTGCTACTGTGATGCATCGTGATGTAAATATTTGCATTTTCCGATGGTCTTAGGCGACCCCTGTGAAAGGGTCATTCGACCCCCAAAGGGGTCGAGACCCACAGGTTGAGAACCGCTGCTCTAAATGTTACACTCACTCTGACGGTATCAAAGAGGACGGTGCTCTCATGACACTTGTTAACTTTCGGGTCTTGACCCAAGAAGCCTTCTCCGGGAACCCTGAAGACTGAAACACCCAAAGTCTCTCGGGGCCACATGCAGGCACCAAAGGAGCAAGACACTGGCTACGAATTCAGAAAACTCCCAGAGCTGAACAAGTCAGTCAGGGCACACTCTCAACCTCGGTGGCTCTGTCTTCGTTTTAGCCACCAACTAGTCTCAGGCAGGTCACTTAGCACACGTGGCCTCCGTCTCCGTATCTATTAAACGTGGGGGTTTCTTTACCTGTCAAATCAGGGCACTGGACTCGGTGGCTCAAAATCCATGCTATCCCCTAGGACAGTGGTTCTCAACCTTCCTAAGGCTGCGACCCTTGCATACAGTTCCTCATGTGGTGGTGACCCCCAACCATGAAATTTTGCTACTGTTATGCATCGTGATGTAAATATCTGCATTTTCCGATGGTCTTAGGCGACCCCTGTGAAAGGGTCGTTCGACCCCCAAAGGGGTCGCGACCCACAGGTTGAGAACTGCTGCCCTAGGAAGCCAGCCCCATCCGAGGCGCCCATCCAGGGTTACAACAGGACACAGTTTGGTTTGTCCCTGAAAGTCCCTGCCCGAGCCCAGGCCCCGCCTCGTCCACCCTGCGGCTGGCTGGCTGGTGGCTGGTGGCTGCACTTCCAGGCGGGACAGAGAGGGCCAGAGGGCCGGGCCGTCTTGTTTGGTTAATCTCCCCCCGTCTATTTGCTCTGCTGCCCCGGACAACTCGACAGCAAACAAAGGCCCGGGCGCCCTGCCCTCGGCTCCAAATTGGGAAGCTGCCCATTTTGTTTGCTTTGGGGCCCAGGCGGGGAGCAAACAGCAGCTTTTGTAAGTCACGTTGGTGATATTCTTCACTCAATTACGGCCGTGAAAAGAGGGAGCGGAGCCAAGGACCCCTCTCCAGGGCGGGCACATTCACGGAATCCACTCCCTCCTCCCCCCGGAGGCACTTCAACTTGGAGGGGATCGAACCATATTTTCCGCATTTCATCAGTTGTTGTTTTTTTTCTCTCTCTCTCTCTCTCTCAGCCCGGCGGGGACCCGGTAATGTAGACACCCTCTATCTGAGCGGACTACTTTTGAAAGAAAAAACCACAGGCTACGAGCCGCACATCGGGACCACACAATTCCATTTTTCTGATGGGATCACAGGGCCAGGCGCCGCCTCTGCCTGTCAAACTGTTTACCGGGGGAGGTGAGGCAAGACAAGCCCTTTAACAAAGCAGGAATTATTAAAGGAATTTACCTCCAGATGGTTTACCCGGCAACCAGGGGAGGATGAGGCGGAGGCAACTCGCGTCTCCCACGGAATGTTTTGCAAGTTAGCGTAAAGCAGATAAGAACAGGATTGGCGGGTTAATTATGTAATTAAACTGCAGTCGGCAATGGGCAGGGGCTTCCGTCTTTCAAAATCCCAACTGGTTATTCAGGCTCTCGCTGCGTGCAGTGCACAGAGCCCCGCGTGGGGAAGCCGCCCGATTTTTCTTGTCTGGATTAGAGTTAAAAAAAAAAAAAAAAAAGCGCTGCTTTGCAAATCTGGTTTCTCGTCTGGGGAATAAAATAATCACCCACCCCCTCCTCTTCCTGCCTCGCATACCTTTTTGCCTCATTTCTTCGGAGTTCGAAGGGTAAATCATTTTATTTTATTTTTCGGGCAGGGAGCCAATGCCATACCACAGCACGCAGGCTATCTGACTCCTTTTCGCAGACACATACTGTTTTCGGGTTTGATTCTGATTTTCGAAAGCAGAACGATTTTCACATCATGATATAAAAGGCTCCCGTTATTTAAAACGCTGTTTCTAAATTAATATTATACCCCCGAGGCGGCAGGCATCTGACCACACTGAATCCTAGCCGTTTAATAAGGTGGAAAAAGTTCTTGCTCAAGCACTTACTGCAAGCGACGGCAGAACCTTCTAGGCTAGACGGAAACGGTGCAGCCAGCTGTGTCTGGAAGCCGGGCTTTCTTTCTCCGCGGGACATGCCCCCGGCTGCTTCTCCCCACGGGCCCGCGTGCAGAAGCAGAGTGGCTTTCTCTGCGCAACTTTTGTCCTGCGGCCGGCTGGCAAGAGAATGTGCTGGACCGGGACACCTATAGCGACATTCGATACACGTGTCTGGTGCCGGCGGCGAGACGGCTGCAAAATCTGACGACTTTGCTGTCTCTGAACTTTAGCAGCTGGTCAGATGCTGATGGAGTAAGAACAGGGCTTCCTGTACTGAAAAACTCATCCTTTCACCTTAGACACAGACCAGGCTCTTCTTAAGAAAGTACCGTATTTTCCGGCGTATAAGAGGACTTTGTAACCCAGGAAAGTCTTCTCAAAAGTCGGGGGTCGTCTTATATGCCGGGTGTCGTCTTATAGGGCGAGTGTATCCCAAACTCTCTATTTTAACTGGAAAAGTTGGGGGTTGCCTTATACTCCCAGTCGTCTTATATGCCAGAAAATACGGTAACCCGAGGATCCCTGACAGGACCTATGACCTTGTTGAGCGGCATGCCTTCCTCTTCCCACAAAAGTCAGAAGTGAGACACGGGACATTTTTTTTTTAAACATTTTCTTTTTAAAAAATATATTTTATTGATTTTTTACAGAGAGGAAGGGAGAGGGATAGAAAGCCAGAAACATGGATGAGAGAGAGACATTGATCAGCTGCCTCTTACACGCCCCCTACTGGGGATATGCCCGCAACCAAGGTACATGCCCTTGACTGGAATCGAACCTGGAATCTTTCAGTCCACAGGCCAACGCTCTATCCACTGAGTCAACCCGGTTTCAGCGACACGGGACATTTTTGCCAAGGAGCAAGGAGGTCAGTGAGCAGCGCGAAGGCCTGGAGGGGCCGGGCCACAGGCAGCAAGTCTAGTTCAAATCACACAGGCACCGGGCCGACAAAGTCAGTTTAAAAAATATATATATTTTCTTTATTGATTTTTAGAGAGAGGGGGAAAGGAGAGAAAAATTGGTGTGGGAGAGAAACATGGATGGAGTCTGCCACCCTGTCATGTGCCCTGACCGGGAACTGAACCAGCAACCTTTTGGTGCACGGGATGATGCCCAACCCACGGAGCCACACTGGCCAGGGAGACAAAGTCTGCTGATTGGACTCAGGGTGAACAGACAGTAGAGTCTGTACGGGTGGGGGGTGGTAGGGTAGAGGAGACACTGGAGTAAACGACATTTGTCCTCATCAGATATGAACTTTCTGACATCACTGATGGATTAAAAAACAACCACCACCAAAAAACATCATTAAGCCTCCCTCCTCCGACACCCCTTTTTACCCAAGGCAGAATATTGTCCCGGGAGAGGTCAAGGGGGAAAATGCCTTGGAGGATAAGGAGTTTCGAACAATCACACCACAAATGCGTTAGAATCCACGCAGGCCACTGGCTACCCTCCTAACCTCAGAGCTCACCCCTGGAGCCAGAGCCCCCGAAACCGCAGGAAGCCCGTGCTTAATGAACACCGTCAATGGGTTCTGTGACTTTAAGGCAAACGATGTATAACAAACCCGGGTGGTATAATTTTCCCACAGGCCAAGTGGCTTGAGCGAGGGTTAAGTTCCTATGACATTTTCCATCAGTGCTACCACAAATGGTTATTGCACGACCTGCTGTCTCTTTAGACGGGTCTCCCTCTAAACCACTCTCCGTGGGGACAGTCTCAGGAACCCCTTTCCCGCTGAGCCTCTGCCAGCTCTTCTCCGCCCCACAGACCACGGTCCAACCGCCCCATCGGGCATTCCAACCTCTGGAGCCAGCCTGCCCCTCCGGCCAGCCTCTCGCTCATCTCGGCCAGGCCTGACTCTCCTGGGGGCACTTCCCCCCACATCACCGACAACCCGGAACCCCTCCCCAGCCCTTCCTCCTAAAACACCGTACCTGTCCCTAACGAAAACCCAACATGGCCCTCACTGTGTGGCACTGTCATCAGAACCTTTCACAACTGCCCAGCCAGGGTGCCTCGGTGGTTGAGCATTGACCCAGGAGTCAGGACAGGAGGTCAGGGTTCGCTTCCAGGTCGGGGCACCTGCCAGGAGCAGGTGACTCAGGAAAAGGATGACAGAGTGAACTCTCAAAACGCTCTGAGGTATTTGTTGTCTGCCTCCCTTACCCGCATTCCTCTCGAGAAGGGCACCAGAAAGTCTGGGTTCAACATTCATCACCCAGTTGCTGTGTGACTTCGGGCGAGTCACTTGACCTTTCTGAGCCTCAGGCTCCTTCCCAAAGAGAACCGGGTACTCTAGTTCCTAGGGTGCTTGTGAAATAATTGTGAAATAGAACCACATGTAAAGAAAAAATGTGCAGTTAGTTGCTTTAGAGACACGAATGTCCCACTCCCACCAATCAGTTCCAACAAACTAGCAGAGGAAATGAACAAAGTCCAGCTCTGTTAGCTTTTTTTTTTTTGGGGGGGGGGTGGCTGTATCCCCTTCTCTTTGCAGAGCCAACCCCTGCGCACAGCCCGCAGCCTCGCTGCTGGGCCTGGCTCATTCTGCCGGTGGCTCCCCACGGTGCCAATGCACTCAGGCAAAATGAAGCTAACATCTGTATTCTATTTGCTAACGAGCAATCATCATTTGTACCTTTCTCCAGCCTGGGATTCAGCTGCTCGGAATACTAATGCCATTAGAAGCTGGAGTCTTATTTTTTTTTTTGAAAAACACACACTCATTTAGCGAAACCCTATTTAACTCATTGACATTTGTACGGTTCCGGGGACTCCTGGGCCACAAAGGCACGGCTGGTTACGAAACTCTCGAGTCCCCTCTACCGCACCCCTCTGGGCTGGAACCTTTGGGGGCTTGAGATCGGGGATCGGGAGCCAGGTGACTGGAGGGGCCCAGACCTGCCTTTTCAACGAACTCCAGGTGCACAACTGGACAAGTCAATGGATCTTTCTTCTCTAACTTAATTTTTAACCCTCTGACTAGGACAAGGATACAGCAGCTCCTTTTGAAATGTAGGCCATTGCAGAAAGGTCACCAGATCCGATTGCCCTGCCCCTTCTCTACAAGCTTCCTATGTATCGGTCCAGAGCCATTTCTCTGCAGACAAGCAGACAAGAACCCGTATCTTTCAAAATTAGATGCTGCTGCGGTCTCCCGCGATGCAGATAGGCTTGTGCTCTGCAATTTGTTTCTCTCTCCCCCCTCCACCCCCATTCAACAGTTAAGTTCTGGCCTCTCTACTTTTCACTGATGCACAGTTTATCCCAACATTCCCCTGGCCGCAGAGGTCTATGTAGGGTGTTCCCAATTTTGGCTTTTATTAGGGGAGCTAAAGCAAACAAATACACGTGGGGCTGCTCTCCCAGCAAATTTGTCTCAAAGAAACTTTCTGGGCTTCGCTTTCCACAGAACGATGCGTTGTGCTGGCAGGGGCCGTGTACGAGGCCGCATCTTGCCACACAAAACCGATCCCCAGCCCAGCCCACTGCTGAGCCCCTCCTGATGCTCCCAGGTCCCCCTCAATCTGAGCTCCCCGATCTGTACTTTCTGCGTTTACCTAGCACAGCATCACTCCGGATTCTGCATCTTTGTAAACGTCCTTCTTCCTTAAATACTGACAGAGATGCTCAGAGCTTACAACCTGCGTGCATGTATGTGCACCTTCGTGTGACTGTCAGCCTCCTGAGGAGAGACCTTGTGTGTCTGCTCAGCACCAAGTCCCAGGAGCTGGAGGCAGAGTCCCACACACGGTGGGTTCTCAGCAAACACCTGGTGAATGCATGGCTGCTACCCTGGCCAAGCGCTGGGAGTGCAGCACGGGGCAAGGTGGTTTTGTTAACCGCTCTGTGCCTCAGTTTCCTCAACTGGAAAATGCAGTAATAGCACCTCCCCCCCTTCCAGGGTCGCTGTGGGGATCAAACAAGGTATGCATGCCACACCCTTAGAACAATGCCTAGCACATAGAAACGAGCAGCTACGGTTAGTTGCTATTAGTTACCATGATGACTTTTGGCAAGTCTGCTATTCCTTTAGATCAGCGGTTCTCAACCTGTGGGTCGCGAACAGCTAGCAGGGTCTCCTAAGACCATCAGAAAACACAGATATTTACATTAAGATTCATAACAGTAGCTAATTACAGTTATGAAGTAGCGACAAAAATAATTTTATGGTTGGGGATCACCACAACATAAAGAACTGTATTAAAGGGTTGCAGCATTAGGAAGGTTGAGAACCACTGCTTTAGATCAATGGGATAATGTACTCGGGGGCACCCCTTACACTGCTGGGGTGCAGTGCTGGGATCACATGGCGTTAGATATGCTAGAACCATGATGGGCAAAAACTGTGGCTCGCGAGCCACATGCGGCTCTTTGGCCCCTTGAGTGTGGCTCTTCCACAAAACACCACAGCCTGGGCGAGTCTATGTTGAAGAAGTGGCGTTAGAAGAAGTTGAAGTTTAAAAACTTCGGCTCTCAAAAGCAATGTCCATCGTTGTCCTGTGGATATTTGGCTCTGGTGACCAATGAGTTGGCCAACCACTGCGCTAGAAGTGTAAGACAGGAAAATGGCAGCGTCCTCAGCATAATAATGGCTTGAGGTTTACTATCCTTTTTTTTTATTTTTTTGTAAGGAGGCACAGTTCCATGTGTGAGCGGAACTGTTTGTTTCTCTTAGTCTGCTTTACTCTGCTTTTTCCAAGTCACACTTTTTTGTTTAGTTTCAAAGTCCCCTCCTCCTTTCCTTCCACCCATTTCTCTTCTTCCCCTTGCACCACAGACCCCAGCGGAACGCTCTCCCAGGAGCCACGTTCTCCGATGCACCTGGGACCTCCCTTGGTTCGGATTCAGATCTCAGGACTCGGCAGCGCAGCTGGGGACACAGCTCTGTAGACAGCTCCAGCCCTTACCGGAGTGATCTCAGTGCAGACACACACCCCTGTCTGTGTGCGTCAGTTTCCCTCTCTGTCAGTGTGGGAACGCACCCTGCCTGTGTGCGTCAGTTTCCCTGCCTGTCAGTGTGGGAACGCACCCTGCCTGTGTGCGTCAGTTTCCCTATCTGTCAGTGTGGGAACGCACCCCTGTCTGTGTGCGTCAGTTTCCCTCTCTGTCAAATGCCCTGGGAGGGTCCCGCCAGCTCCGCTGTAGAAAGCACGTGGGAAAGTACCTGACAGACCCAAGTGGTGCCATGGAAGTGTCGTGAGGGCCTGCTGTGCAAGCTGTGTTTTCAGATGCCGCGGTGGACACACCAGCTGCCCCCGCCACGGAGGGTCCGGAATGTTTATTCGTGGGCTGGGGGACTGGGAGGGGGGCGGCTGCCATGACGTGGCGGAGACAACGGATCTGGACCCAAATGGTGCTTCTGACCTGGACCCTCCCAGCAGCCCTCTGGAGTGAATCCACCACGACAACTGGACATCAGAGGAATTTCATCCACTGTATGCAAGCCCAGGTGTGGGTTTTTTTTAAAATATTTTTATTTTTTTAGCTGACTGGTTTGGCTTAGCAGATAGAGTATCAGCCTGCAGATTGAGGGGTCCTGGGTTCGATTCCGGTCAAGGGCATGTACCTTGATTGCGGGCACATCCCCAGCAAGGAATGTGCAGGAGGCAGCTAACCGATGTTTCTAAGTCTCTATCCCTCTCCCTTCCTCTGTGTAAAAAAAAAAATCAATGAAATATATTTAAAAATATTTTTATTGATTTCAGAGAGGAAGTGGGGGGAGAGAGACAGAGAGACATCAATGAGGGGAGAGAATCATTCACCGGCTGCCTCCTGCATGTCCCCCCACCCCCCAATTAGAAATCAAGCCCACAACCCAGGCATGTGCCCTGACCGGGAATCAAACCATGACCTCCTGGTTCATTGGTCAATGCTCAACCACTGAGCCATGCTGGGCAGGTTTTAAAACTGGACCAACACATCGGAGACGCCCCCGAGAAGAGCCGGCCCTGAGAAGCCTCAGTAGAGAGAGAAGAGCTCCAGTTCAGATGGTTCCCCTGGGAGAGCTGTTCCCTCAGGTCTAACCTGACAGATGCCGCAATGGCGGAGAGGATGGAGGGAGGCGGTCAGACGCCCGGAGACACACAGGCGGTCCTCGCAGAGATCAGCGGCGAAGGTGTTCACACTCTGAGGCTCAGGAGCCAGGCCGGTGGCTGACAGTGAGTTCACGGGGGCATTAAATCATAACCTATTTTTACACCGACGTGCAGCAGAAGCAATAGCTACAAAATTCTCGCGCGGTGGCAGAAGACTGTGTGTGATATCTGTCCTAGGTTAGTGTCAGAGCCACTCAGAAGAATCACTCAGCGAAAAAAAAAAACACGTAGCGTGGATTTTACTACTTGACAATGAAGGCGGTGCTAACAACGATCACTTTGTTATAACCGTGGTTCCATGCTAGCGAAGCAAAGTGTCGTACGCTAGCCTTTCCTCCTTCTTGGGGATGGTGTTCCATTGCTATGACAACCAGTAACATTTTGCACACCACGAGGCACTGTATCATGTATCACCATGGCAGGGAGGAAATGCCACACAGTACTTAAAAGCCACCTTCTTCTCTCTCTTTTAAAGCCCGTTATCACTCCCCATGCATTATTCACCACACGGTAACATATACACAACTTTTGGTTACAGTCAGATTCAAAATATGTAGCAAAAGCCAGGATATGTAGCATTGCCAAATGCCTTAACATTTCATAATAAATAAATGATAACCAAACTGTATTATTGTTTTTTTTTTCTTCAACACCGTGACAGAGAACTTGCTTTGAACCGACTTCCTCGTTGGATCGAGACTTTTACAAATGTTCGTCTCATGCAGCGAGCACTCAGCCACGTGGTTGGGAAATTAAGCATTCCTGCCACAGAAGTTTCCAGTACACGAAGCACTGCCTTTTGAAATGTCTTTTGTTTTCACATTTTCATATTTTCGGGAAACTTAAAAATCATATCCTATAGGTCCCCCTTACACAATCCCTTCCTGAGGACTTAGCCGTCACCATGGAAACCCATTACTGGGCATTACGGTAACGCATGATCCTCTCCGGAGCTGATGTCACTTGCGGAGAGGAGCCGGCTGGGGGGTCGGGCGCCCTGGCCAGGCAAAGGGGAGGCTCCGCGGGCCGCTTTCAGCAGTGAGCAAGAGATGAAGACCGTGCACAACCCACAGGGTTTCAAGGTCTCTGGAAAGACATCTACATACATTAAATCTAGAATATTCAACAGCTATTCTCGGGATAGCCAGAGGGTAGGGGATACATGAGTAGACAGGATCTCTCGGGAGACATCCGGGCACTGGTAGCTGATGCTCCCCAGCAGTGTGTGTGTGTGTGTGTGTGTGTGTGTGTGTGTGAGAGAGAGAGAGAGAGAGAGAGAGAGAGAGAGAGAGAGAGAGGCTGTCCCTCTTGTGAACTTCTTTAGGGTAAGGGAAGTTCAGAAAGCCTGGCCACTGAGCTGTGCTTCTGGTAGCTTCCAGAGGCCTCAAATTATTTGGGACAACTTTAAAGCTGCCAGAAACAGCTGCCAGGACCTTCAAAGCGTATCTGGTGGAGGGGGGGGGGGAAGGGGGTGGCAGCTGTCCCTTTCGACAGTCCTGGGTAGGATGGGGCGGGCACTGCTGGATGCAGGTAGAGTTCATTAGAAGGCAAAGGGGAGGGGTATTCTTTTTTCCCTTTTTGACGACGTGCGTGAGAGGCGCCTTTTAACCCAAAGAAGATTTAGAATAAAGCACAGAAAGGTTCAGCAAAATCAAATCTGTACCAATAATTTTCAAAAGTAAGAAGTCAACGCAGGTCTAATATTTTGCTAGTGAGTATTTGTTGCAATGGAGAAAAGCAGCCTCTAAGAATAACGACCAGCTTTTTAAACACCAACTGACAATGTGGGACTAAGGAACGAATTCAGACAGACTTGAAGCCCAAATGTCACCAAAATCATATACCGTCGAAGAAAACTTAAGAGGCCACAGGGTGTAATATACTTATAAGCTTAATTAGGTTTATAAGAATTGCTTAAGTGCTCGGGGAGTCTTGTTTGTGGAGTCAGGCAATTGAGTGCTTATAAATTTAATATGTTCGATTTCCTTTACAAACGCAGTTTAAAATGTTTAAGGGAGTTTAATTAAATAAGTTTGCAAATCAGACCAACCATTAATAAAAGGCCCCCTT